>JAOTQJ010144341.1:0-35520 GCA_025642045.1 Solanum sejunctum | reverse complement strand
TTCGTAATAAAGAAGGATGGGTTGCTCAACATGTGCATTAACTACCACCATCAAGAAAAAATATCCTCTCCCAGGATAAATTATTTGTTTGATAAACTCCAAAGGGCCATTCATTTCGCCTAGATTAACTTAAGAACCAGTTATCACCAATTTAGGGTGAGAGAAAAAGACATCCCTAATATGGTTACTTCAAATTTTTATTAATCTTTGGCCTTACTAATACACCAACAATGTTTATGGACCTCATAAATATAGTGTTCAAGCCTTACCTCAAGATGTTTGTGGTAGTGTTCATTCATGACACTTTGATCTATTCCCGCGGTAATAAAGAGCACATGGAACACTTGAGGGTAGTATTGTAGACCCTAAGGGAATGGAAGTTGTATGCAATGCTTGACAAATGGGAGTTATTTCTAGATAAGGTTGCCTTCCTTGGGCACATGGTATCTACAAAGGGCATTATGGTTGATCATAAAAAGATAAAAGCGGTAAGAAACTTGCCAAGGCCATTCACTTCCACTGACGTAAAGTGTTTCTTGGGTCTAGCCAGGTTATTACCAATGGTTTGTCCAAGACTTCTCCATAATTTCATCTCCACTCACCAAGCTAACTCAAAAGAAGTCTAAATTCGATGGACAGATGAATGTGAAAGGGGTTTCCAGACTTTTAAGAATTGGTTGACTTTAGCCTTCATATTGACATTGCCAGAGAGGAGTGATAGTTTTGTCATGTATTAGGATGCCTCTAGGATTGGGTTGGGTTATATGTTATTGTGTCATGGTAAGGTGATTGCCTATGCTTCACTGTAGTTAAAAGTGTGTGAGAAGAATTACCTGACTCATGACCTTGAACTCGCGGTGATGGTGTTTCCCTTGAAAATCTAATGACACTATTTATACGAAGTCCATGTGGATATTTCCATTGAATTTGGTAGCTAATGACCTTAGTAGAATCTCAATAGGAAGTGTGTCCTAGATAGTGGTTGTTGGGAAAAGGGAGTTGGCTAAAGATGTTCATAGGTTAGCAAGGCTGGGAGTGAGATTAAATGGGTCTAGAAATGGTGGTGCGATGGTTCTTCATGGGTCATCATCTTCTCTAATTGACGAGTTTTAGGCCAAGCAAGATTTTGACCCCATCTAGTTAAGTTGAAAACTTTTGTATAAGATGGGAAGGTAGAGGTCTTCTCCAGAGGGAGAGATGGTGTGCTTGGATATCAAGGTCAATTATGTGTACCTAGTGATGCGTAGTTGAAGAGGTTGATTATACAAGAAGTCCACAACCCCTCCTACTATATTTTATCCTAGCACTGGAAAGATGTATAGAGTTTTGAGAGAAATTAATTGGTGGAATGGGACAAGAAAGGACATAGCCCAATTTGTGTCAGAGTAGGCCAACTATCGATAGGTAAAGGTGAACACCAAAGTCCAGGTGTCTTAACCAAGGATATTGATATTCCTACTTTGAAGTGGGAAGAGAATAACTTGAATTTTATAGTTGGGTTTCCAAGAACAAAGAAGCATTTTAACTCCATATGAGTGCTAGTTGACCGCATAACTAAGTCAACGCATTTCTTACAAGTGAAGACCACATTCAGTGCTAAGGACTATGCCTACTCGAATATCTGAGAGTTGGTGAGGTTGCACGAGATTCCATTGTCCATTATATAGGACCGTGGAGTTTATTTCACTTATCACTTTTAGAGGTCCTTCCATAAAGTTCATGGCACTAGAGAGAAGCTGAGCACAACTTTTCATCCTCAGATCGACGGACAAACCGGAAGCACCATTTAAACCTTAGAAGATATGTTGAGAGCTTGCATGTTGGAGTTCAAAAGAAGTTGGGATGAACATTTGCAACTTATCAAGTTTGCCTATAAAAATAGCTTCCATGTAAGTATTAGGATCGCACCGTTTGAAGCCTTGTACAGTAGATGATATAAATCGCTCATTGGGTAGTTTGAAGTTAGTGAGGTAGCATTAATAAGATTGTACATGGTGAGGAATGCTATGAAAAAAATTAAAAGCATAAGGGAGAAATTGTAAATAGCTCGTAGTCAATAGAAGTCCTACTCAAATGTAAGGAGAAGGGAGATTGAGTTCCAAGTTGGCAATTAGGTCTATTTAAAGGTATCTCTAATGAAAGGTGTTGTACAATTCGATAAGAAGGGGAAGTTGAGTCCTAGATATGTGGGACCTGACAAGGTATTAAGAGAGCGGGGAATGTAGAGTACGAGTTGGATCTACCCAACAAATTACTTTTAAATTACCTAATCTTCTGTGCATCGATGTTGAGGAAATTCATGGGTAACACAAGTTCCACAGTTCCCAAGTATGATCATATATTAAAGAGGATTTGAGTTATGAAGAGGTGCCAGTTGAAATCCTAGACTGGCTAGTGAAAAAGCTAAGGAACAAGGAAGTTGCCTCCATCAAAGTATTTTGGAGAAATCAACAAGTTGAAGGTGCTATATAGCAAGTAGAAGTAGATATGACAAAGTGTTAACCGTCTATATTCCACTCCACTCAAGCCTAAGGTACTAATTAAGAAGTTCTTATGAAGTTAGCAGACTCTATTCTATTTAGGTGTCATGGTGTATGCATGTAATTTGATGTTTATGAACTATTTTGATGCATGTTTTAAAGTGCAAAACTTAAAATTTTGAGAGATAGTATTTGAATTGCATTTTTTCATGCATACTGGGTTATTAGCTACTACTTTATTCTTTAGAACCTGTCTTTAAGTTCATTCATGTATGAATGTTCCCAATGAGCAGATATTGTAACTACCCCCAGTTTAGGGCCCTAAGTGTAGAGAAGTTGGCCTAAAATGACTAAGGACCTGCTACACAAGATTATCTATGGCCGACGAAATTTTGTACGGCTCGTGGAATGGTTCGTGAGTGGTACTCCAACCATGAGGAAATTTGATGTTTTTGAGAAGTCAATCCATGACATATCAGATGACCCGTAAAATATTATACAACTTGTATAAGATCTCATAAAAGGTTATCAGATACAAGGTCAGAATTTGGCTCTATGTGGAAGGATTCAATAAGTCCATCTACGACTCATATAAATTAATACGGACCATCAGGTTTGTTGCAGTCCCCAATTCAGAAAAGATCATATTTAAGGTCTTTTAGGTGAGACATCAAACTAGCAAGTTTATGACCCGTAAAACCATCGACGTCCCATAAATAGTGTTTTATAGATGGATTCCGACAGTTTTAATTTGAGGGACCGTTTGATCATTTCACATGATTCTATTACAAACCTATGTTGTTTGGGGGATGAAAATGGGGACCTATATTACTCTGCAATCCCTATTAAGATCCCTCATTCTTTCATTCTTTGAATTTAAATTTCTAAGGCATGACTCTTAAGAACAAGGCTACAATTTTTCCAAGTTCTTCCTTGAGACTCCAACTCAAATTCTCTCTAGTTTCTCAGGTATGTGAATTGATTTATGGGTACCCTTTCACCCATAAAGTTTCCTATTATGCATTTTACCTTTTCTTTAAGTTCCTAGATGTAATGTATGTTTATGATAATTTTATGGTTCTAACGCTATTATATAATGTTCTTAAAGTCTAATGGCTATTATGTTGAGTAACATGTACATATATTTTGAAGTGTGATGTTGATTTTAAGATGGGCTTGATGTGGCTTTGGTTGGAAGATTTTGATATTCCTTTTTAAAGAAATTTCTTTAGAGGTATACGATTTATGATTGTTCCATGCATCAATTAAGCCCACCCTATTTTCATGAAAGCTTCTTATAAATATGACTATTAATAAGGCACTTATGCAAAGCTTCAAAGTTAAAGTTTACCAAAGCTATATGTGTGAAATGATTATTGCCCTAAATGATGTTTAAGAGAAACTCTCAAGTTCGATCTACTCCTATTGATTGCTACCTATGATTCTAAGTTATGTTTAAAGATTCTATAGGATGACTTAGCACCAAGAGGACTTGAGATTTGGATTCATCTTATTAGGTGAGGCATGATCCCTTGAAGCTAAATCTCAATGTCTCTAACTATATGCCACCATAGGAGCAACGCACGCTAGGCTAGTATGTCCACCTAGGCCCTAAAGTTATGAAAGATATTAAGTTCAGGCATTACCTTATCAAGTACATTCTTCTTTGCCCAATGGAAGTAATGTATTGGCCTTTTCCTAATGGAAGGAGTTCATTGGATTCCATATGGAAGCTCCATGGTCTTACTTTCGGTTATGGCCTCTTTCCACAAGTTTTTATTTCCATATTAAGTCTTAAATTCATGTTTTAGAGGTGCATTGTCTCATATTTTTCTAGGCAATATTCCTTATGCATGTTTAATCATATTTCATATCTTATTATCTTTGTGTATAAATGTTATGTTTAATTATGATGGCAATACCGTTTCATCCATACATTGCATCTCAAGTACTTAGTATCTTCAAATGTACTAATACATATTTGTATGCATGGTTTAACCATATAGGGATAGGTACTTCTCTTCTCACTCGTGGCTAGTATTCGACACCCAAGACTAGCTCTGCTATTGTGATGAGCCCTTAGATCAGGAATCTTCCATCCTTTCCTTCTAACTTGCATTTAGTTTGATTTTAAGATGATGTTTTGTAGCTCTTTTAAGGCACTTATTTCAGTACTGTATTGTCTAGACTTCTTTCTATTGATGGAGACTGTTAGTCCCATTGACTTATGATGTAGTCGTTATGCATATGGACAAAGTGATAATTTAGTTATTTCCACTATTCTAATGTTACATCATTGTCAAAAGCCCATAGGTCCTTTCCATTATGTTTTCTTTCCACATTATGTCTTCTATTACCTATGGATGCTTTGGATGCTTGAGTTGCTTAGATAGCTTGGGTGAGATGCCTCCTAGAATCTTATTCACTGTGTGATGATTAGGCCCCTAGCAACGGTCATCATAGTTAATTTTTTAGGAATGGATCTTAGGCTATTACTCATATTAACCCATATAGCCTAAATAACAAATGCTTTAAATGTACCCTTTTCTTTGCAAACTCCTAAGTAACTGAGCCATTTTGAAAGTAAAATCCTATATTTGGCCTTTGTCCTTCCTTGTATATTGTGCATCTTTACTTAGGCAAAAAGCCTAACTCAAGGGTGGCTAGCAAAAGCAGCCTTGGTTCATACGTTGGATATTGTGCACCACAACTCAAGCCAAAAGCCTAAGGTGAGGGTTGCTGGAGTAAGAAAAATCACTCTAAATGGGGTGGAAGCTAGTGACACATAAAAAAGGGAAAAATATGCTATAGGCGTGATAAAAATGAATATCGATTTAATAATGATCTAAAAGGAAATAGAATATGAAAAATAAAGGCAATGAGCTTAGAAGTTTGAGCTAGGAACTTAGAAGGATTTCAAAAAGGAGAAGGGAAGAGTTATTTGAAAGTAGCAGTGTTGGTAGGAAAAAGTATAGAATGACGTAGTGTCAAGGAGGGCCATTATCACTATTTTCCTAGAACATCATACAAAAGCCCACTAAGCTTACATTACAAGCTAAGAACGTCCTGTAGTGATCCTAGTCCAAGTAGTTGAAGGTCATGGTAATAAGTATAGGGGTAACCATATTGTGTTATGCACAGTTTTTGAATATCTGTTGTGAGTGTGAGTGATTTTGTTAGTGCCAAGTATCAAATCTGAAAATATTATCATGAGTGAGATATGGGACTTCTTTTTGTGAGGTCACTAAAGTTACACTGTCGATTCTAATCTATTCCAATGATTGTAGCTTATCTGCGGTTACCTTGCTTGTCATAGTTGCATTGTCATGCATATTGATCTACATTGATTTATTTGATGACTATTCTGAAGTGTTTGTTTGGGTATCTGTGATTGATTAAAGATAATGTATGTCATTAGATTGAGGTTTGTGAGTGCAAATTGATTCTGTCGCTTGAAGACAAGTAATAATTTTAAGTTGAGAATGTTGATGTTCTACTAAAATACAACACTTTTGATGCTTAAAACTTGGAATTTTGTGTGTTCTCAAATAGATGATATTGAGTTTGATGTGTTTTTATGTTTATTTTGCATGATTACAGTACTCGGTATGATTTTGGACAAACTTTTGCAAAAATGAAATTTTTGGGGATTTACGAACAATTCTGTGGGTCATGGTTCAATCCACAAGCCATATATTGGTTTCGTGAGTCAGATCTTGTGAAGGGTCAAGTTTCAAATATTGCATCCAGGAACTATCAGATGAGCCATATATTATTCATTAGGGGTGGATAGGATTATACTAGGAGGATCAGATTTTGAAGAGTTTCAGAAAAGTGAGCAGAGAAACCCTCCACAAGTCGTAAGTCTGAAGATAGCAGTAAGAAGTTTTCATAGAGTTGAATTCTTTTCTTTAAATTGCAGAGTACGAAGCCTAGGTACAGGCTGTGTTTTAACATATGGCCCATAACCTCGTTCGTAGAAACTGTCAAATCCAATTTTCCTATTCCATTTTGGATTTTATTTTACTTACAATGAATAGGAATTTTTAGGTCTTTTTTGTGAAAAGATGCCGCAGACCTCACTTGCGGGATTTCACTGGATATGTTTTTGTAGTTATTGTTAGTGGAAAGTCCCACAAGAGAGTACATAAACACATTAAGAACTCATATTTTGAGATTAGTACATTGTGATTTCCTGTGGAGAACTTAGGATTTCTTGTTCTTAAATTCATCATTGTAAGTGTTTAATTATACTATTTCATAACATGATTCTTTCATATACAATGATCATGCATAGCTAAATCCATAACTAGGGTTGTGGGACCATGAAGTACTAATAAGGTAAAATCGAATAATTCATAATTCTTGGAAAGTGTGCACGTATGTATTAACAAAGTTTCTTTGTTACTAATGCTTTTTAACTGTGGCCAACTTTACAACCCACCTAATTCTTGCTGACTGGATTAAGGTAGTAATGAATAGAAAAAGTGATTAATTAACAAGATTAGATGTGAAGTGCCCTAAAATTGCCCCCAAAAAAATGTGCTTCGAAAATGCCCATAATTGTATTTTGATATATCTCAAAATTTATGCGTGACATTAAAAATTCGAGTTCATATTCATGATCAAAGGCAAAATTTAGTGGGGAATGGATATAGTCCAGATTTTAGAAGACCTGTAACGAAATGTGATTTTTGCCAATTTTTCACAAACTAGTAGGGGTTCGTGATGGCTCCGCGATGCGGACCCAATGTGGAGTAGTCTTAGAACATCCTTAATTTTCTTTTTTGGCCTATGGGCATTGGGGTCATGGACCTATGCCTACCTATGCATGAATACACCTATACTTAGCCATTTTTCAACTCCATATCACTCAAAAACCCTCTCTAAAACCTCTCATCTATTTACCAAAAATTCTCATCCAAATTCAAGTGTCTCAAGCTTAATTTTAGATTTCAAGAACTCCGTTAAAGCTTCAAGTTTCCTTCAAGTCTACATCAAGGAATTCCCAAATTTAGATATGTGGGTTTTATCCATTAGGTCATTTCACGTATAGAGCCCTATCTCCCTTTCTATGAAAGTTACATGTTTTTAAGTTTTATAATCTATGGGTATCTCTTATTATGGATTTTGATTATAAATTACGTTGGGGTTTTATGAAATGTTGATTGAATATGTATGTTCATCTATTTCAAGCTTATACTATGAATTGGTTTTGTCTACTGAGACTATGCATGTTTTGAGCTATGAAACTATGATCTATTATGAGATTTTATGATGGATTTCAAGGTACCTTATATGAGGGTTTTACTATATGTTGGTGGGTTGATTTACATTGAATTTTCTCATAGTATTTCACTCTTGAATTGCATGATTTTGAACTAGCATTACACACCCACCAAGTGTTTGATAAAATTTCTTGACAAGTATTCTCACGCTATTGATAATCTATTACATGGTTTACAAGTCATGTGAATTTATGATGATTAAGGGCTTGCATCAATACATTGAATTCATAAAAAGTATCTATAGTGTTGCAAGTTGACCAAACCTTGTTCGGGGATGACATGCCCAATCACCTTGTTGAGGGGGTGATAATCTGATGTTCATGCTCCAATAAGAAAGAGATCACTGTCAGCAATTAACCTAACCAAAAGTTAGGGTCAAATCCACAGGGAATATAGGCTTTGACTACGAGAATTCACTATCAATAATTTCGAGTATCTATAACTAAAATCTCTAAATGGGGGGTTTTCTTTATAATTCAAAATAAAAACAAACACTATGCTAACTATGTAGGAAAACACTCAAATTTGGGGACAACTTGAAAATTATGTTCCCCATGGTTCGTCGACTCGATTACCCTAGACAACATAACTATAATTGGAGATTCACCTGTAGGATGGTAACTTAGGTTCTTCCAGACCTCTTGTGAAGGTGAAGGTCAAATTTCGCTATGGCGCTTGGTCGGCAATCATGGTGTGACAAATAGCCATTACCTATTGTCCCAGTCAACCTCCCCTTAGTCAAGTTTAGTTGATTAGACGAGAACACATCAATCGAATCCTACCATCTACTTTCCTTTTCCTATTCATAACTAGCTTGGTCGGGATCGTGATAGTGGGCGAGATTTGGTGTTGGCCACCACCAAACAACAATCATAATTAAAGAAAATAGACAATGCATGCAAAACTCCAATCATAGAAATGGACAAACCTAGGTCATCTCAAGTCAACTACCTATGGTCCCCACAACCCCAAGTTGTGGGTGCTTAGCTACTCATGGCTAAGACAAAACCAATAAAAATGCAAAGGCAAGACATAGTTGAGAATTTTACCCAAAGCAATGAAGAGTAAAGACACCACAAGTTGCAAACCACAAGCTTGATAGATTGACAATGAGTACAAAGCAAGATTTGCAATCCCCAAAAGTGGGTTTTCCAAGAGAAAAATAAAGAGCTTTGCTAAAACCCTAAAATACTCTTGAGAGAATATTCAAAGGCACATTTAATGTCTAAAAGATGGAATCTTCTATATATAACCTAACGTAAAGTATTTATAGTAGTTGCAAGTTTAACACTAAAAATTACATAGAAAAGGACTGCTGGCAACTGGTATGCCTCACAAGTAGGACTCGCAGGGTGACTTACGAGTTGTAATCGTGGTCTCGTATCATAGTCTTAGAAAGTTGGACTCAACTAGTATGACCTACTAGTACAAGTCATTTCTTAGGCTATAACTCGTATGCTCTTCTCGTAGTCTAGGCCTTTAATTTTGATCCAAAGTTCAGGATCTCTGTTTCCTGCTACCAGTACACCTATATGAGTCATAGTGAGACTTACAACTATAGGATGGCCTCGTAGGGTTGAGCTCCACTTAGTAGATTTCTGATTTTTGGTCTCTATTTCTTGCTATGATGACACCCTACTACTCATACTTGGGCTACAACTCATCGGTGAACTCGTATGTCATATGCTCTACCAAAATCTGTAGTTTTCCTCCAAAAACATGCCAACCTAACTTTTCTGCAATAATAACACAAAAGCACATAAAAACCATAAAAAGTCGCATTAAGAACTCACAAAATCCCTTGTTTTAGGCATGAAATATGTTGTATTTTGACAGTACATCACGTGATATGCCTTGACCACCTTGTTGGGGGATGAATACCCATACCACCATATTGAGGGGTGGATACCTCAACCACCTTATTGGGGGATGACATGCCCATACCACTATGTTGAGGGGTGGATATCTCGGCCACCATGTTGGAGGTGGACATGCCCATACCACCATGTTGAGGGGTGGATACCTCAATCACCTTCCAAGGGGGTGACGTGCCTTGGTTTCCATGTAATAGTTTGATTGGTCTATGTTGGTTACGATCTTTTCCTACACATATAACTTATATTTCGTAAGTTATATGACTCACAAGTATGTTCTTGTAACGATCTCAAATTTTCATCTACTTTGGTTGGAATAGTTGGAAGAGTTCGTAAACTTTTTGTTGGAATATTTGAAAGAGTTGTAAAAGGGATTTTTTTTCTTAAGAAAGGAAAGTTTACAAAATAATTATTTCGAGGAGTTCAGATATAAATTTGAAATTTTTGGAGAAGAAAAGTTTGCTCGGATCGACTAAAAGGGTCTAACTGCAAAATTTCACTTTTTTTGGTGGTAGGGCCGACCATTACTGAAGGACGGGCATCCTTCAGTAATTCCTCTAAATGTTTTCCACTTGTAATTCCATTATTTTTCTACTAATTTTGACATATAAAGTGTTGAATATCAGTCCCGAGTTAAGTATAAAAGGTTTGAGTCATTTCCGAGTCAAGTTGGACGTTTTTCACAATTTTATTTTTTTAGAACATGATATTTACTCTGTATGAGCTTACTTTAAGTACTTTATTATGTAAATATTATATATATTTTGAGTTATAGAGTACGTAAGATCTAATGAAAACACTACTCATACGTCTCCTTATTTACTTGAGTTAAAGACTTGGAAATGAGTTGATGATTGATAAGTTGTATTTTAAATTGAGACATCTTGATGTTATTTTATGAATATATGAAGTATTTACTACTTTTATAGTCTTTATATGACATGAAACTAAGAGTATTATACTTGATGAGCATGAAGATGATTTTATGATATTCTACACATGAATTGAGTTGAGTTGCATCTAAGGTGAATCTAGTGAATTGAGAAACTTGAGTATTGGTAAGCATGAATACATGTTGAACCTAAGTACTTATATTATCATGAAAAACATACTTACATGGCATAATGAGTTATATTGAGTGAGTCTAATGACCGTTTGAGTTGAGTCGAGTTTGATGGATCGAACTACATGATTGTTGAGTCTGAATTGAGTTGATTGCTTGCATTGATGAGATGAGTTGATGGGTACTTAATATGAGATAATCCAAATGAGGTTGAGATTTGAGTTGATTGATTGCATTAAGTATTGAGTTGATTGATGAATTGATAGATGTTTTAGTCTTGGAAGGAGTATTGAGCACCTAGTTGGGTAATTGAACTAAATATAGTCAAAATGCATAGTAATAGGAAATAAATATGCATAATCTCAATATGGCATGCATAATCAATGCTTGAACTAAAAAATGCTTGTAAATCATTCAACTTGCATAGAATATAACACATGCGTGGTAAGAGACCTCAACTGACAAGAATAAAACCAAATGAGCTACAACTTGGAATCCCAATGATTACCCCTCACCGATAAAGATGTGGACTACTTGTCAAGATAAATCATACTTCACCTTATGAGACCCATCCCATTTTGGAGAAGTAACCTTCCTTCCGTGAGCCTATCCCATTTCGAAAAGAATTTCATGAGCAATTTTGCCTTATAGGAGCCCGTTGCATGTCGAGAAGAATTTCGAGAGAAAGTGCACTAAATGAATCCACTAGTAAAGCAAGGGCAAAGTATACTCCTATGTTGGCACTAAGTTTGAGGAAAAAGAGCATCCTCTCAATCCATCGGTGCTAAGCCTAATCCCATGGAATAATTGAAATAACTTGTAGTGAACATAGAACCATAAAACCAGTAGCTCTGAAACATCTTTGACCTCTAATGGTGAGCCTAACTTTAAAACATAAGAATAGATCATCATCAAACATTACCCTTGCATTAACATCAAAGGCTCATAAGAGGTAAAATCTTTGAAAAAGGCTTAATCTGGCATTACAACATCACAGATATTTTCATGAATTCAATACATCTTTTGAAAGCCCAAAATCATCATTAAAGTCAATTGAATCCTAAATCATACAATAGATCAGCAATAACTTTAGGAATCCTTGAAAAGACATTTTATAAAATACTTGGTGGGTATGCAATGCTAGTTCAAAATCATGTAATTCAAGAGTGAAATAATATGAGAAAACTCAATGTAAATCAACCCACTATCACATTGTAAAACCCTCATGTAAGATACTTTGAAATCCCTCACCAAATCTCATAATAGATCATAGTTTCATAGCTCAGAACATACATAGTCTCAATAGACAAAACTAACTCATAGTATAAGCTTGAGATAGATAGACATGCATATATAATCAATATTTAATAAAACCCCAACTTATTTCAAGCTTAAATTTCATGATAAATGATACTCATAGATAATACAACTTGAAAACATACAATTTTCATAAGATAGGAAGTTAGGCACCCATGGGTGAAAGGACCCAATTGTTGAAACCCACATACCTTGAGTTTGGATTTTCCTTGATCTAAACCTGAATGAGTATTGGAGCTTGAATGGAGTTCTTGAGATCCGGAATTAAGCTTGAGACAATTGAATTTGGATGAGATATTTGGTTAAGTGTTAGAGAGTGTTTTGAGAGTGTTTTGAGTGATATAAAATTGAAAATGGCTAAGTATAGGTGGTTTTACGCATAGGTGGGCATGAGGCCAAGACCCCAATGCCTTAGGCTAAGACAAGAAAAATTTAAGGAAGTAAAAACACTGCTCTATGACGAGTGCACATTGTGGAGCCATCGCGGACACCTTCTGTCTCCGAAAATTTTATGAAAATCAATTTTTGCTATGCGTTTTCTAAAATCGAGGTTATACCCATTCCACACTTAATTTTTCCCCTGTTCAGGAATATGAACTCAAACTTTCTATATCACGCATGGATTCTAAGATATATTTGAAGAATATTTTTTAGGCATTTCAATATCTCTCCCTTGGGAACATTCATCCCCGAATGTCAAAGAAACGTACATAATAGAAGTAATCATAAAGATTTCAGCCCAATATGAATGCAACAAATGCATTTAAACATCATTTTCAAAAATCTCAACATGAATGTCAAAATCACCATAAACTTGTCAACATAAACATGAATGCATGCAAAATGACATAATGTTTGAAACTTAAGACTTGAAATCATATAGGAGACTTAAATAGTACCTTAGGCTAGAGTAGAGTGGAAGAGATATGGATATAGTTTTCTCATATCTGCCTCGATTTCACATATGGTACTTTTAACTCATTGGTTCCACCAAAGGACCTTGACGGAAGCTATATCCTTCTTTCTCAATCTCTTTACTTGTCTATCCAAAATTTCCACCAAGACCTCCTTATAAGTCAAATTGTCTCCTACAACACCCATAACAACCAAAGGCACTATAGCATTAGGGTCACCCACACACTTTCTCAACATGGACACATGGAAGATTGAATAATGTCCATCTCCATAGGCATCTCCAACTTATGTTCAACTTCACCAATCCTCCTCAAAACTCCATAAAGACCCACAAACCTTGGGCTTAGCTTCCCCTTCTTGCTAAATTAAACCACACCCTTAATAGGTGAGACTTTCAAATAGACCCAATCATGAACCTTAAACTCAAGATCTCCTCTCCTCACATTAGAGTAGGACTTTTTCCTACTTTGGGTTGTTCTTAATCTCTCCCTAATCAACCTGACCTTCTCCAAGGCTTCCATGACCAAATCTAAACCTAACAAAGACATTTCCCCCACTTCAAATCACCCAACCGGAGATCTACAATGTCTACTATAAAAAGCTTCAAAAGGAGCCATACCAATGCTTGAGAAGTAGCTATCGTTGTAAGCAAATTCAATAAGAGGAAGATGTTCATCCCAACTACCCTTCAACTCCAAAACACAAGTTTTAAGAATGTCGTCAAGAGTTTGAATAGTCCTCTAGACTTGGCCATCCATTTGAGGGTTGAAGGTTGTGCTAAGCTTAACCTTGGTACCAAGACCTCTTTAGAAAGACCTCCAAAAGTGAGAAGTGAATTGAGCACCACTATCCAAAATGATGGACAAAAACACCCCATGCAATCTAACCAACTCATGAATGTACAACTAGGCATAATCTTCAGCACCATAAGTAGTATTGACTAGTAGGAAGTGAGCCAACTTTGTCATTCTATCCACAATAACCCAAATAGAATCAAAATATTTTCTAGTCTTAGGCAACCCAACCATAAAATCCATGTTGATTTCTTCCCACTTCCAAGTAGGAATCTCTATAATTTGGGCTAGGCTACCCAGCTTTTGATGTTCGACTTTCACTTGTTGGCAATTGGTCATCCAAATGTAAACTTGGCACTGTCTCTCTTCATACCACCCCACCAAAACACCTCCCTAGAGTCTCTATACATCTTTGTCGAACTGGGGTGAATGAAATAGGATGAATTATAGGCCTCCTTCAAGATTCGTTCTTTCAAATCAACCACATTTGGCACATATAATCTACCTTGGTACCTATGGGCACTATCTCCCCCTTGGGAGAAAACACCCACTTTACCATCTCACACAAAGGCCTTCAACTCTAGCAAGGAGGGGTCAAGAACATGTTTTGCCATTACCTCTTCAATCAAGGATGATTTAGAACCATCAAAGACCACTACACCACCATTGTCAACCTCATCCAACCTAACCCCCAATCTAGACAACCGATGAACCTCTCTAGCAACTTTTTTGCCACCATTATCAACATGAGCTAGGCTATCCATAGACACCCTATTTAGAGTATCAACCACAACATTAGCTTTATCAGGGTGATAATTCACACGCATATCATAATCTTTAGAATCTCTAACCATCTTCTTTGTCTCATGTTATGAACTCTTTGGGTGAACACATAATGGACACTCTTGTAGTCGATAAATACATCAACATGAACCCCATACAAGTAGTGATGCCAAATTTGCAAAGAAAATATCACGACCGCCAATTAAAGATCATGGGTGGGATAATTCTTCTATGCACCTTAAGTTGTATATAGGCATATGCTATCACCTTACCACTTTGCATCAAAACACACCCCAAACCAATTCTTGAGGCATCACAATATACAACAAACCCTTCCAACTCTTCTGGTAGAGCCAAGATGGGATCGAAGACAAGCTTATCTTTCAAGGTTTGGAATCTCTTTTCACACTCATCAATCCACACAAATTTTGCCTTCTTTTGTGTCAACTTACTCATAGGAGAAGCAATAGAAGACAAGCCATTCCAAACCTCAGGTAATAACTCGCCAAACCCAAGAAACTTCTAATGTTCGATGGAGTCAAAGGTCTTGGCCAATTTCTAATCACCTCCATCTTCTTAGGATCCACTTTAATGCCATTACCTGACATCACATGCCCTAGAAAAGAAACTTCTTTCAACCAAAACTCACATTTCTCATATTTAGCATACAACCTCTCCTCCCTCAAATTAGTAACACCATCCTCAAGTAATCCACATGTCCCTCATTACTATGGGAGTAAATCAAGATATCATCAATAAAAACCACCAAAAAAAAGTCAAGGTAGGGTTTAAAGACCTTATTCATAAGATCTATAAATATAGTCAGTGCATTAGTCAACCCAAAAGACATAATCACAAACACAAGTGCCCATACCTAGTCCGGAAAGCTCTCTTGGGAATATCACACTCCCTCACTTTCATATTGTGATACCTGAATTGAAGATCAATCTTAGAGAAGTGACTAGCCCCTTGAAGTTGATCAAAGAGGTCATAAATCCTTGGTAGAGGATACTTGTTCTTTATGGTGACTCTATTAAGTTTTCGGTAATCAATGCACATTCTTAGAGAACTATCCTTCTTCTTCACAAATAACTCCAATGTAACCCCAAGGTGATTTGCTAGGCCTTATAAAGCCTTTCTCCAACAAATCTCTCAATTTCTCCTTCAACTTCTTCAACTCCATTAGGGCCATATGATAAGGGGGAATAAAAGTGGGTTGAGTATCAGGAAGGAGGTCTATACCAAAGTCTATTTTCCTTTGGGGAGGAACTCTGGGAAGGTCATCAGGAAGGACATCAAGAAATTCATTAACCACTAAAATTGACTCAATGGGAAGGACTTTGGACTCTACATCCCCAAGGAAACCTTTAGAAATCAACGTTTGGGCATTATACAAAAAATGAATCTACCTTTAACCACCACATCACAACTTTCTCGCTCAAGGATGGGCTCATTAGGGAATTGGAATTTAACCCTATGGGTTCTACAATCAATAGAAGTATAATATGCATGTAACCAATCCATCCCAAGAATGACATCAAAATCCACCATATCTAATTCAACAAAATCACAAGGCAAGATTTTATGTAAAATGAACACAGGACTATTTCTATAGACACATTTTGCAACAATGGACTTACTAATGGGGGTAGACACTTCATAAGGTTCATATAATAACTTAGGGCTAACATGGAGCTTTTTGGCCCCAAAGGGTGTAATAAAAGAATGAGCACCTAGGTCTATTAATATATACATATCAAAATAAAAAATCTTTAACATACCAGTAACGACATCGAGCACCTAATTCACCCCTTGTATCCCTTGAAGTGAATAGAATCTATTTTGCCTTGGTGCACCCCTTTGTTGGCCTCCTTTCCCCCTTTGACCTGCATTTGCACCTTGGCCTTGTGGACGACCATTTTAACCTTTGAGTTGAGCATGAGGACAATGAATAACCTTGTGGCCAACTTCACAACAACCAAAGCAAGCATTTGAATTTCTCAAACAAGGACCACTATGATTCTTTTTACACGTTGGACATCTAGGCTTTAACATTCCTCCATTACCACCTTGGAATATTTGATTAGGCACTCTATCATTGGCAACCCTCTTGTTGGAAGCATTGGATGACCCTTGGCCTTGAAACTTATGGCATTGAGGAAATCGGCCACCCTTAGAACCTTGGAACCCACCTTCAAATCTAACCCTCTTGGACTCACCAACCCTTCTCTTTCTATGGTTTCCCCCCTCCAATTGTTAGGTATATGTCATGAGGCAAGACAAATCCATATCACCCACTAGCATGGTGGTTTGGCACTCCTCATTCACCAAGTCGGATACACCCGACATAAATTTGTTCATCCTTGACCTTGGGTCAACAACTAATTATGGGGCATACTTGGAGAGTTGGTTGAACGTGAGGGTATTCTCCCTCACACTCATAGACCTATGCTTTAGATTCATAAATTCCATCATTTTTGCCACCCTTAGCTCAATAGGAAAGAACAGATTAAGAAATGTTATTTTGAATTCCTCCCAAAGGATAGCGTTACCATTTCTGTCATGACCCAAGCAGAGGGCCTAGACGTGATATGGCGAACGGGGAACCTAAAGGGAACCTAAACAATCCTCTTAACATATCATTACACATCCTTAGTCGCAGAAGCATTTAAAAAAATAAAGGGCATAAAAATGAGGATAAGGGACTAAGGAAGTCTTTCATAGCTTAAAACATATAAGAGTCAAGAGAGTCAAGGCTCTTAGCATCATTACATAACTTGTCCAACAACACCTCTAAACTTAGAATTGAGCGGGGGCCAAGTCAACTTCCCAGGCTCACCCTCATAGTCAAAGCATACAATAAGATAAAGAGAGTCTTCGCATAACATTAGACCAAAAGATATCATCCTCAAAGTTGAGGACTCATCAAACTTGCTTTGAGAAGATAGTACTAGACACGTAGAGGAAGATGATCAAGTGGGGCTCTAGTTCCTACATGGTAACATCATATAGGCATAGAGTATATGTTAGTACGTTTTGAAAATGTATTATATGTAGGCATAAAATTGAAATGCATAATTGTAAGTAAGAGATAGTATATTAGCAACATGGCATGCATAAACAATGCTTGAAGTAAAATATGCTTATATAGAACATATTACATGTGTAGGAAGAGACCATCATCATAGACCAAACAACTTAGTACTTGGAATCCAAGGTATGCCACCCACTTGGAAGGTGGATGAGATATATACCCCTCATCTATGGTAGTATGGGATTGCCACCACCCGACAAGGTGGATCAGATACATACCCCTCATCTATTATAGTATGGGATTGCCACCACCTGAAAAGGTAAATGATGTACATGCCCCTCATCTAAGGTAGTATAGGATTGCCACCACCTGACCAAGTGGATGAGGTACATACCCCTCATCTATGGTAATGTGAGATTGCCACCACCCGACAATGTGGATGAGGTACACACCCCTCATTTATGGTATGGTCAACTTCTAAGACTATAGATACTTTTCATGAAATAAACACTTATGTATATTAATTTCAGCATCATAAAGTCATTTGGCTCATAGGCCATCCATTAGATCATCAATAGCTCAAGAACCCTAAACCAGACATTTTATCAAACACTTGGTGGGTGTGTAATGCTAGTGTAAAATCATGCAATTCAAGAGTCAAATCATGCAAGAAAGCTTAAAGTAAATCAATCCACCAACACTTGGTAATACCACCTTGGAAAATACATTGAAACCCCTCCTCAATACTCTTCATAGATCTTAGATTCATAGCTCAAAACATGCATAAACAGTCACACTTTTATCAAACCCCAACATAGTTCATAGTCAAATTCATAATACGAAGACCCATATGTAAATCAACTTAGAAACATGCAATTTATGTAAAAAGGAAGCTAAGGCACCATGGGTTGAATGACCTAATGGTTGAAACTCATATACCTCAACTTTGGAGAATTCCTTGATGAAGATCTGATTGGGAACTTGAAGCTTGAATGAATTCCTTAAGATCCGAAATGCGTTTGGGACCCTTGATTTGAGCAAAATATTTTTCTAAGTGTTTGAGAAGGTTTTAGGGAATGTCTTGTATGATATGAGGTTGAAAAATGACTGAATATAGGTATTTTTATGCATAGGAAGGCTTAGTCCTAAGACCCAAAGGCCTTGGACCGAACAACAAAAATTGGTAAAAAGAATACATAGGTCTGTGCCTCGGCCGCGTCTCACCAGAAGCGCGGGTCATCTCTAGAAATGGATTTTTCTAGAAAACAAAATTTTGATACACTTGCTGTGAAATCAAGGGTAGATCCATCTCCCACTCAATTTTACCTCGATCATGAATACGAAATCAAATTTTTGATATCACGCATGGATTTTGAGATATATGAAAATTACGATTATGGGCACTTCTGAAGCATATTTTAGGGCATTTTTCGGGTCATTTCAATTTCCCTTCTCCATCTTCCATTGAGTGAACCATATTTGTGCCACACCTTTGAGTTGGTAGGCCACTAACTCCATTTTATCCTCTGAATTAACTCCCATAATGGAAAATACCTTATACACCTCATCAATGAATTCTTGGGGATCCTCATCCAAATCTATGGAACTCCGGTGGCCTCATTCTAGTAAAATTCCTCACCCTTGAGGCTGGAGTAGGACCATGAGGGGCTTGGACTCCTTGGTTGATTTGGTTCATCACGGCATGGGCTAATATAGTGATAGCATCTCAAAACTCATCATGGGCCACTCCCCCATCTTGAGAAGCAGGAGGAGCTGGTTGCTCCTTGGGTGTATGGGATCTTCATCTTCTTGGAATGACATGATCTAGAATAGCAAAGAATATTCGTTAGAGTAAAAACCCTTACCTTACTTCTAAAGCATGACAAAGATCATGAACAAGGGAAACAGTTCTTAAAAAACCCCATAGCCTCTCACTTATAGTTGTGGTGCACTTCACAACCATGAACAAGACTCTAATTGACATAGTGTGTTGGATTTCGAGGACCATTAATAACGTAGTGCTCTGATACGAAGTTTGTCATGACCAAGACTAGGTCCTAGATGTGACCTTCCTTATGGGAGCCTGTCCAATTTTGGAACCTAGTGCTCTGATACAAAGTTTTTCATGACCAAGACTAAGACCATACTTCACCTTATGGGAGCCAGTCCCATTTCGGAAAAGTATACCTTCCTTACGGGAGCCTATCCAATTTTGGAAAGGATTTCATGAGAAACTTCACCTTACGGGAGCACGTCCCATTGTGAGAAGAATTTTGAGAGAAAGTGCACTAAATGGATCCACTAGTAAAGCAAGGATAAAGTATACTCCTATATTGGCACAAGTTTGAGGAAAGAGAGCATCCCCTCAATCTATCGGTGCTAAGCCTAATCCCATAGAGTAACTGAAATAATCATATCTTTAGTAACTTGTACCGAAGATAGAATCATAACACGAGTAACTCTAAAACATCTTTGACCTCTAATGATGAGCCTAACATTAAAATATAAGAATAAATCATCATCAAACATTACCCTTGCATTAACATCAAAGGCTCACAAGAAGTAAAATCTTTGAAAAAGGGCTTAATCTGGAATTACAATATCATAGACATTTTCATGAATTCAATACATCATTTGATAGCCCAAAACCATCTTAAAGTTACTTGACTCATAAATCATACAATAGATCATCAATAACTTTAAGAATCCTTGCAAAGACATTTTATCAAACACTTGATAGGTGTGCAATGCTAGTTCAAAATCATGCAATTCAAGAGTGAAATAATATGAGAAAACTCAAAGTAAATCAACCCACTATCATATTGCAAAACACTCATGTAATATACCTTAAAATCCGTCACTAAATCTCATATTAGATCATAGTTTCATATCTCAAAATATACATAGTCTCAATAGACAAAACCAACCTATAGTATAAGCTTGAGATCGATAGACATGCATATTTAATCAATATTTCATAAAATTGCAACATGTTTCATGCTGAAATTCCATCATAAAAGATACCCATAGATAATATAACTTAAAAACATGCAATTTTCATAAGATAGGAAGATTGGGCACCATGGGTGAAAGAACCCAATGGTTAAAACCCACATACCTTGAGTTTGGGTTTTCCTTGATCTAAAATTGAATGATACTAGGAGCTTAAATGGAGTTCTTGAGATCCAAATTAAGATTGAGATACTTGAATTTGGATGAAATATTTGGTTAAGTGTTAGAGAGGGTTTTGAGTAATATAGAGTTGAAAATGGCTAAGTATAGGTATTTTTATGCATAGGTAGGCATGGGGCCAAGACCCCAATGCCTTATGCCAAAACAGAAAAAATTAAGGAAGTGAAAACACTGCTCCGCAATAGGTCTGCATCGCGGAGCCATCATGGACAGCTTTTGTCTCTGAAAATTTTGCGAAAATCAATTTTCATTGCTAGTCTTATAAAATTGGGATTATACCTATATCTCACTCAATTTTGCCCCCCAATCAAGAATATAAAGTCAAATTTTTCATATCACACATGAATTTTGAGATACATCAAAATTACGATTATGGGCATTTCTTAAGCACTTTTTTGGCATTTTTTGGGCATTTCACAAATAATCTAAGTTATTAAGCTAGCTACTCATGGTTCCCATAACACCCAAGTTGTGGGTTTAGCCATTCATGGCTTAGGCACACAAATCAACAATGAAATGAGGAGACATAGAAGATTTCTTACCCAAGCAAAAATGAAGAATAAGGAAACCCTTTTTGCAATTAAAATCACAAGCTTGAATGTTGAAGTTGATTTACAAGTGATTCCAAATCTCCAAATTGAGTCTCCAAACTAAAAAAAATCCTAATTTTCTATTGTAAAACCCTACAATATTCTAAGAACTAGGAGCTTCTCTCTCTAAAAATCTCTAAAAACTGTAGTTAATACTTTTAAAACCCTAACATATACTATTTATGCTATTTACAAAAGATCATTAAAATAATTAGAAAATTCTAGTCAGGAGCTGATATGGCTCGTAGGGTGACTAAGAGTTGTAATTGGGCTTTCATTTCAGCACTTGGGATTTTGGACATGGCTACTACGATTCACATCTACAAGTCGTAGTCTAGTCTATGACTCGTAGTACCTTCTCGTTGTTCATGCTTATAGTTTTTGGTCAAATTTTCATCAACGCTATTAATCGCTATGAGGCCCCCTTATACCAGTCATAGTATGGCCTACGACTCGTATCCTAAGCTCTTATAGATGAACTTCAAATTGTCAAATTTTGGTTTTAAAAATTATTAATTTCTATGATCATCCCCTATGACTCATAGCTTGGGCTATGACTCATAGTGGGTCTTGCAGTTCTTTAAAAGACAACAAAATCTGTAACTTTTTCCAAAATCAAGCTAACCTATATTTTCTACAAAAATAAACACAAGAACACATAAAAACCATAAAAGGTCGCATTGAGAACACACAACATCCCCTATTTTAGGAACCAAATGTGTTATATTTTGACAGCATATCTGGAACAATAGGGCACAAAATCTTCTAATGTCCATATGTAGCAACAAAAGGAAGGGAAAGGTGCCCTCGAGGTCAAATGGTTCTTAGAGGGAAAGTACAATAATTTCCTAAGTACTAGGAGGTGGTTCACATGGAAATCGATTCTATGATCTTAAAGAGAGGTATGAGGCTGATAAGGTGCCTGATGTTGTCACTGGTATGTTAAAATATTTTATCATTATGACGTGTATGCTTTATTCGATCTTGGTGTCATTCTATCTTTCATTACCCAATTTATCAATAATTGGCTGGATGCATGTCCCAAATTGATATGTGGACCTTTTTTAGTTGTCTACCATATTGATGAGTCCATTATTGGTAGAAGAGTTTATAGGGGTTATCACATGTCCATATTATATAGAGTCTTTCCTTGTGACTTTATTGAACTTGACATGGTAGATTATTATATTTTTCTTATGATGGATTGCCTTCATACATATCATGCTTCCATTGATTGTAGAACCCATAAAGTTAAGGTCCAATTTCCTAATGGCCCCATCTTTGAGTGGGAAGATCATAATTCAGTAGTTTAAGATAGGTTCATATCTTGTCTTAAGGCTCGGGAATTGATTTATAAGGGTTGCATATATTATCTTGTAAGGGTTATGGATGTTGAGTATATAGTTCCTCCTACTGAGTCGGTTCCAGTGGTCAATAATTTTCTTGATGTCTCTCCCAATGTACTCTTAGTGTACCTCTTGAAAGGAAAATAGATTTTTCGTGTATACCTCACCCCCTATACACAGCCCATTTTCATTCCTCCCTATCATTTAGCGCTAGCAAAATTGAAAGAATTGAAGGACCAACTAAAAGATTTATTGGAGAAAATTTTATTAGGCCTAGCAAGTCACCTTGGGGTGCACCAGTATAGCTTGTAAGGAATAAAGAGGGCTTGCTTAGGATGTTCATCGACTACATACAACTCAACAAGGTTACCTCTACTAACGATAGATGATATATTTGAGCAATTTCAAGGGGCTAGTCATTTTTGTATGATTGATCATCGGTCTTGGTACCTACAAATGAGTGTAAGGGATGGTGATATTCCTAAACTGCATTTTGGGCTAGGTAAGTACATTTTTAATTTATAGTGATGTCAATTTGCCTAACCAATACACCAACAATATTTATGGATCTTATTGATAGGGTCTTTAAACCGTACCTTAATATGGTTGTTGTGTTATTCAGTGATGACAACTTAAATTAATCTTGGAGTAAGGAAGAGCATGTGTAGTATTTGAGGGTAGCTTCAAACCATGATAAAAGAGGGGTTGTTTGGCAAGTTTGAAAAATATGAGTTTTGGCTGAAAGAGATTGCATTCATTGGGCATGTGGTATCGAGTTAGGGATCCAAAGTGGAACATAAGAATAAGAAAGTTCATTGATTGGATAGGTTGGGAGTTAGGCTGGATGAGGCCGAGAATGGAGGTCTTGAAGTCCTAGATGGTTCCAACTCTTTTTTGATTTAAGAGGTCAAGTCTAAGGAAGTTTAATCTGCTTTATTAGAATTAAAGGCTTTGGTGAAGGACGGCAATGTAGAGATGTTCTCCCAAGAGGAAGATGTGCCCTCGGATTCCAAGGTAGATTTTGTCTACCAAATGTTGATGGGTAAGGAGCATCTTGATTTTAAAGGTGGCACATAATACATCTTATTCCATTCACTCTAGTTCTACAAAGAGGTATAGGTATTTTGAGAGAAGTCTATTGATGGGTTTATATAAAAAGAGACATTGTAAAGTTAGTAATCAAATACTATGATATCCAACAAGTCAAAGCCAAAAGTCAAAGGCTGGGAGGCCTAGCCAAAGTCATGGAAATTCCTATTGAAGTAGGAGAAATGGCATTATTAGGTCCGAATTTAGTCATGGAAGCCTTGGAGAAGGTTAGGTTGATAAGAGAGAGCTTAAAGATTGTCCAAAGTAGACAAAAGTCTTATTCTAACTTTAAGGGGAGGGAATTTGCATTTAATGTTGATGACTAGGTGTATTTGAAGGTCTTATCCATGAAAGATGTAGTTCGGTTTAGCGAGAAGAGAATGTTTAGTGATATCCTTATCTCTTCCACTTTACTCAAGCTTAAGGTAATAAGTTAAATCCTATTTGTCGTGTGAAGTCATGCATTTCAGCCCTTGTGTCATTTTGCATGCATACATACTTATAGTAACATATTTTGATGGTATTTAATGTGTGAATTTGAAGTTTCATAGAAAGGATGTTTAAGTTACGTTGATGCATTTATATTGGGCTGAAAATTTGTCTAATCACTCTTTCCAAGCATGTTTCTATTACATCGAGGACTAATGTTCCCAAGGGGTAGATATTGTCACACCTCTCACATGACTTGGAGATGTGTGTAGTGTATTTCTTGAATATCGTAAAATTCATGCATTTTTTGACAAACTTGACTTAGCGTTCTTTTTCGTAGGGTGTAATTTTGTATGAAAAGGGTCACTATCAATACTTAGGTCAACCATATAAAAAATAATCTTTCCCTTGTTTTCACTTTCTAGAAGGG
The DNA here is from genome assembly GCA_025642045.1 of Solanum sejunctum. Taxonomy (NCBI): domain Eukaryota; kingdom Viridiplantae; phylum Streptophyta; class Magnoliopsida; order Solanales; family Solanaceae; genus Solanum; species Solanum sejunctum. Next base: position 10,896 of record JAOTQJ010144341.1, on the reverse strand, counting down.
TACCTGACCTCTTTGCATCATAAAGTCTCTATTTTAGTGTAAAATGACCTAGAGTCATTCCTAAGTAAAAATAGTGGAAATCAAATTTTGCACAAAAATAAACAATGGTGGAACAAAATTTGTGTTGTGGTCCCATTTCACCCATGCACAAAAACCCCATGTTAATACTACAACTGTGTAGTTCACCTCATCATTTCATCTCTTGAATGACCATTCCCTCTGGGATTCAACCCCGACTCTTCGTTGGATTATTATGCTAATAACAATCGTCCACATCTTCAAAGTTGACTACAGATATAGTTACACTAGTATTATCCCGATTTGTCATTGGCTTGCATCGTGTTGTTTAATCCTTGTTCTACCTATTCATATATGTCTACATACTTCTCTGGAGGTATTTTACTTTATCATGAATCCATTGATTCTTTATGACTTATTACTACTCCCCCTTTCTCACTTTATTCGTACATGGAGTGGGGTGAGGGGAAATGGAATTTTTTTCCTAGTTCTTTAAAATGGGCTTAAAAAAGGAAGAGTGCTTTCTGGGAAGACTTTGGATTTAATATATTATCTGATCATATGGCAGTGCATATACATGTTTCTACCCTAGTGGGAGATTCCTTAGTGGTGGATATAAGGTGTACTATTGTCGCCCAAGTTACACCTCCTTTTTTAGGATAAAGCGATTATTGTCAAGAAATAGAAGCTAACCAAGGTTAGGCTCAAACCCAAGGGAATATGTAGACTCAAGAGAATTCAATTACCGCAATTTGAGTGATTAACCGACTTACTTCCCTAAAGGGGGGTTTTGCAATAATCAATGGAAAAGTAAAACTAACTAACACAAGAGTGAAATCAATATGGAGAGAAACTAGGGTACCGTGTTTCCCAATATTCCCTAAATTAGTATCACCGAATAGCCTAATTATTTCCTAGTGTGTAGCATGCAGGATGGTAAGTTAAGTTCACCAAAGCCTTTGGTCCAGGTGAGAAGCGAGTTTCACTGTATGACTTGGCCCATCGCCATAGTGTGCATTACTAACTCTTACCTATTAGTCCTAGTACAACCTCCGCTTGGCCCAGTTTGGTTTATTAGACGAGAACACATCAATTAAATTCTATTAATTAATCTCTTTTCCTATTCATTACTACCTTGGTCAAGTCAGTAACACTAGGCGGGTTCTAATTTTGCCTACCCCTAGAAAACATGCAAAATGAAGAGAATTAATTAATACATGCATGCACACTTTCCAAGAACTATGAATTATCAAGTTTTACCTTGTTAGTTCTTTATGGTTCCCACTACCCTAATTGTGGATTTAGCTACTCATGCACATTTAGGATATATAGGTAGTATTTGTAGCATATAGTACCAATACCTATGAAATATAGCATGTTTTTGTATTTTGTTTGAAAAATGATACCCACCAAAATTTTGATTAGTAGTCTACATATCAATCTCGCATGTTTAGGTGTGTTGGCAATGTTCGTTCTTTTAAGTGAGGACAACCTTCATGATGTTAATCGGGGCATTAATGTTAAGTATTAAAGTAATGATTATCAAAGATATAAGCATGTTGGCATTTGCCAAAATATGATTAAGAAGGTCCCCAATATTAAAGGATAATACTCACTTGGTGGTTCCTAAGTTTAAGCAGCTCCTACGATTGGTACTTATAATTCTAAGTTGTGTTTAGAGATTTCGAGGGATGACTTAGCATCGAGTAGACTTGAGATTGGGATTCATTCCATTAGTAGAGGCATGCTACATTAAAGATAAATCTCAAAGTCCCTATCTATATGAGAGCCATTGTAGGGAAGGCTAGTGGATCCATGTTGCCCATTTATGTTATTAAGATGCAAGTGTAGTTGATGAAGTTCCATCTAGCAAGTGGTCTCCCGTGCTGACATAGGGGTATGTTGGATTCTATATAATAGCTCACATGATCTTAAATGTTGGTTAAGGTCTTCTCCCACATGTTTGTGATTCTATTATATGATTCACATCTCCCACATGTTTGTGATTCTATTATATGATTCCATTATATGTGATTTCTCATGCATTGACTCTTATCCATATTAAGCTACATTCCTTATGCATGCTTAAGTTCACTTTAAGTATTTTCATCTGATAAGAAGATGTCAGGGTATGCTAAGTATATGAAGGACATGGTCACTAAAAAGTGCACTATGAGTAAGGAGCTATTGTTAGAAGGTCCTTGGTTCAGAAGTGAGAAGATTCAGGTGCTTTACTGCGCCCTACACAATTAGAGATATGGAGTTCGCAAGGGCTTTATGTGATCTAGGTGCTAGCATTTATCTAATGTCCCTTGCAGTCTACAAGAATCTTGGATTGGGAGGCTCCTACTCCAACGAGCATGCAGTTGTTCACAGCGAATCACACGGTAAAGAAGCCTATGTGGATATTGTATGATGTGATGGTAAAAGTTGAAAAGTTCATATTCCCCTTAGACTTTGTGATCCTAATTTGTTAAGTTGACTTCAACATCCCAATCATCTTAGGAAGAACGTTACTAGACATGGGGTGAGCACTAGTGAATATGGAAGTAGGTTAACTCAGATATAATGACGAAGAAGTCATCTTTAATATCTGTTAGTCCATGAAGCATACAGATTATTTGAAGAGTGAAGTCTTGATAGTTGGTGAAGTTTGAGTAACCAATTTTCCAAGTCACACTGTGACAATAAATCAAGCTCTACTTGGGAGGCAGCCCAATGTTTTTAATGTAATAATATAGGTATATGTTTATTTTCAGTTTTGAATTCATAGGTAGTTTGTTTTCTTGTATTTTGATTTTAATTTTGGATGTTGAGCTGGTTAGGCTATTTGTTGAAGTTGACATCTACGAACATGCAGACAATGCATGGAGCAATTTATGAGTCGTAGACTACCTTTCGAGTCCTGACGATCAGAGAAGTGGACTTGCAGGAAATTCATCAGACCAAACCTCTTTTGGAGTTGTAAATCACTTTACAAGTCATAAAGGGCCATTGTAGAGGAGAAGTCCAAAATTCCAATAGCTAACTATGAGACCCTGATTATGAGTCGTCGAAGACACTACGAGTCATAAAGTGCTCTCGTGGAGTTTGCAAACCAATTTTCCAAATTTGTTTAGGACTTGTTATTAATTATTATAAATAGGTTTTTTAGGTTATTTTTCATAAGTTTTGGTCAGTTCACGTGAGATTTTAACAGCTAAAAGTTTTTGTGCTCAGAGAACTCAGTATTCTTAAAGAGAAAATTGTAAGAGTCTTTGAAACACTTGTGCTTTAATACAATCTTCAAGATTGTGATTTTTATTGACTTTGGATTTACTCAATCTTAATTCAATTGTGTAAGTATTTAATGATGACTTCTCAATTCAAAATCTCCTTCATTTACGCATAACATGAGTAGCTAAATCGACACCTAGGTTGTGAAAACTATGAAGAATTAACAAAGTAAAACTGGATAATTCATAATTTTTGGAAGGTGTATATGCATGTATTAATTAACTTTATTCATTTTGCATGTTTTCTGATTTCAGCCAATATTAGAACCCGCTTGTGTTATTGATTGGACCGAGGTAGTAATAATAGGAAAAGAGATTGATTAACAGGATTCGATTAATGTATTCTCATCTAATCAACCAAACTGGGCCAACGAGAGGTTGTACTAGGACTTATAGGTAATGGTTATTTAGAGTTTGCTAGAAAGTAGCCAATGAGTTAGTAGCATGACTTGTAGAATAATGTATGGTCCATAGAATCCCTTTTTGGATAGGGTCCACGAATGTGAGAAAAATGGGTATGTGTGGAAAGACTCTATAAGTCCAATGTGTGGGGTTTAAGTGTGGCATCCCTTAGCTCAAAATCCCACACCAAGGCCAACAATAAATTTTTTAGGCCAAGGGCACTTCACTAGAGGCCACATGGGCCGTGTAATCTCACACGGACCGTGAGGTCCCCCTTGAAGTGCCACCTTGGTCCACAACTCCAAGTAAATGAAATTTCTGAGCTCCAACAAAGTCATACTAAGTCTGGGTCATTACATTTAGGCTTTGGGATAACTCACCTTGTTGGGTTAGGTGAGTGCCATCACAGTATTAGAGTCCCAGGTTCATAAGTCTCACTACAAGCCCAGTCAAGTAGAGTCCTAGGGATCGGTGCAGAGAGATCCATGGTTTATCCTTAAGAAGATATGAAGTATGTTAGGAAACTTTCATTCATTTTAATCTAGTCATTCGTGTGTGGGTTTTGTATGAGTATTGAGTGTTCATGTGTCCTTTTGACAGATGGCGAGGACTAGAGCAACTACTACTACAGGTTGAGGGGAGGTCACCACTGATATTACTATTGAGACCCCAGCTAAGGGTACGTGTCATGATCGAGGATGAGCTAGAGGTTGGGTCCGAGGAGCCGCTCCAGTGAGGGACTATAAGTGGGGTATCTCTCATGAGCCAACTACGAAGCCTAGACATGAGTAGGTTCTACATGAGTTTGCTACAACCCCACAACTCCATAATACACTTTTGAGAGTCTTGGGTGTGTTGGAGACTTTGGGAGGTAGATAGCCCAACTAAAACTCTTGGTACTTCTTAGACTCGGGTGAGGGCGCAGCCTCAGGATCAGCAGTAGGCCCTCAAGGCCCAAGTTTAGGATGAGTAGCCACTAGCATATCTAATTGATGAGATTCCACTAGTTGTTTCCTTTACTAATGATGAGCAGTGGAGATATGAAAGATTTTTTAAGATGGACCCATCTTTGTTTAAGGGTGGGAAGACTGAGGATGCTCATGAGTTCCTAACTATTTATAGAGAATTATTGGATACCGTGGGACTAGCAGAGACATATGGTGTGAGACATGTTATTGTCTAACTTTATGGGCTTAATTCGTACATTAGAATAATCTATGACTCAATCTAGTATCGAAGAACCTTCTAAGAGTCACACCTGGTCTCATAGATGTCATTTCAATAATCAAACCTTTGTGAACACTATTTTACAAGAGCCTCGTAGCTCATAGTTTCCATACTAGCTTTCCTGGAGAATATCATTGATCTTGGTAATTCTTTTAGAGTGGAAGAACTTGGAATGATATTGGTTCAAGGGTTTCTCTTTGATTCTTTAATCCTTGACTTAGAATCTTTAGTGTTCTTGATGAATAACCCTAATTCTTGAAGAAGAGGAATCAAGAAATCCTTTCTTGGAATTCATGAACTCATTTTCTTGAACTGCTAGGTCATGATTTGAGATTCTATTAGAGATTCATGAATAGATGAAGCAATTTAGGTTGAGTAGCTTGAAATTTATGAAGAATAACTTACCTTGATGATGAATCTTGAAAGCTACCCATAATGTGATGATTTTTTTGACGATTCTTGAGCGTTTATGTTTAAGAGTAAAGGAGAGGTGCTTTACTTATGAAGAGCTGATGTTTTATGTGTTTTGGGACCTTAAATAGACACCTAAAGGTTATAAAATAAAGTTTCCCTCCAAATAAAATAAAAGAATGTCATTTAGATTATCAAGAAAAGTTTGTGTCAAGTTCGTGACGCAGTGCTATTGCGGACCTTCAGACAGCTCTACATGTCTTCAGTAAAATGGCTATAACTTTCTACTCCGAACTCCAATGACTTTGAAAGTTAAGAACCTAAAACTCTAGCTTGGTCTTCTTACTTGAAAACCTTAGAAAGCTTTGAGAGTGTTTTTGGGAAAAGTTTGAGACTTAGAGTGTAAGAGTAGATTGGAAAACGGTTGTGTAGTGTTGTATAAGGCTGGAGGGGCTCATTTGGGGCTTTAAATGACATAGCATAGGCCTAGAAGATTAGGAAAGATCGATTTTGCCCTCTTTAAAATCCTGTTGGACAAGACTATGAGACCCCAATTATGGGTCGTGGTCTAGTCTATGGGCTATAGGAGAAGGGATTCGTCTTCTAAGATTTTGGATCCTCAGAAACTTGCTCTAATCCTCAACCTACTATAGGACTTATGACTCATAAGACATGGTACAACCTATTTGCTAACTCGTACGCTCAACTTTCGAAATCCATATTCTTACAAAGTCTAGGCCATCTTCCATGTGCATAAGATACAACCCATGGGACCACTTACGACCTATAAGCCCTTCCTTAAAACCCATTAACAACAACAACAACATCATACCCATAAGCCCTTCCTTAAAACCCATTAGTACTTAGAAAATTTTTGGATTTCATTTCTTAGGCACTTTTACAGCCTCTAACGTGTGAGGCCTTACAACCCCAATGATTAGGTTATGATACTGATGAAAGATAAGTGTTTTTGATGGTCCTTAAAAAGAGAAATTGCTTATGTTCTATGTGATTTATGATTGTTTCATTTTTAAAAATACTAGCCCACCTAGTTTGTAAATAAAGCTTTATATGATTTATAAAGATGATTAGGGAATTAAAGAAGAGCTTTAGAGTTAATTTTGTCAAAGATATAATCATGTTAAAAATTTCTCCAAAGATGTTAAGATAGGTCACCAAGATGAAAGGACAATCCTCACTTGATGGTTCATAAGTTTGAGCTAATCTTATTATTAGCCACATTTGATTATATGTCATGTTTTAAAGGTTACATGGGATAACGTATCACCAAGTGGACATAAAGATTAGGACTCAATCTATTAGTTGAGGCATGACCCTTTAAAGCTAAATATCAATGTCCCTAACTATGTGCCACCATAGGAGTCCTTATAGGCTAGGTTAGTGGATCCATATAAGCCCATATTTTACAAAATATGCAAGTGCAAAGTAACTAAGTTTTGGACATCTACCTTTGGAAATAAATTCCCCTTCTCCAAATTGAATGTTAATTGGATTCCATGTAGTATCTCATATGGTCTTATATATCGGTTAAGGTCTACTTCCACAAGTTTAAAATATCATGATATCTTTCCATTACATGAGCTTTCTCATACATTGACTCTTATTAATATTGGTTTCATGACCCGACCTAGGGCCTAGGAGTGATATGGTGAATGGGAACCCAAGAGTTCTCAAGCAAGCCTCAAAGTATCAATATTCACATCATCGATTCAGAAGCGTAAACAAATAGTAAACACATAGTTCAAAGGGATAGGAAAGTATGACTCATGCTATGGGGATGTGTTATCAAAGGGTGTAACATGGCTCCACATATCACATAGCACATATATACAAAGGGGTAGGTAAGTATGACACGCTCTATGGGGGAAATTCCGAACTTAGGATCTTTCGCATCAAAACACATAACCTTAATATAAAGCTCATATCCAATGGCTAATCGTATTAGATCTAGCCTAAGCAAAGTAGTTTCACCCACTTCAAACCATCTGGTTGGCAACCTATATTTCCTTCCATATAAAGTTTTATAAGGTTATATTTTAATGCTTGAATGGTAACTATCATTATAGGCAAATTCAATAAGTGGAAAATGGTCCACCCAACTACCCTTGAAGTCCAATGCACAAGCATACAACATATCTTCCAATGTTTGAATGGTGCATTCTATTTGATCATCTGTTTGAGGACTTCTAAAATTTTGCAGTGAATTGAGCTCCCCGATCAGATATAATGGAGATTAGGGCCCTATGTAGCCTAATCTCTATGAGGTATAACTTGTATACTCTTCAGCCGTATGATCACTCTTAACTGGCAAGAAGTATTCAGACATTGTGAGCCTATCAACTATTACCTATATTGAGTCAAACTTCCAAAATAAGTGAGGCAAACTATTAACAAAATCCGTATTTATCATATCCCACTTCCATGTTGAAAGCTCATATCCTCCTGATTTTTGGTGCTGTACTTTGACTTGTGGGAAATTTGGACATTGAGACACAAATTTTGCTAGGTTCTTTTTCATGTCTCCTCAGCAAAACATTCCCTTCAAGTAATGATACATCTTAGTTGATACCGAATAGATGGAATATCTTGAATGATGGGCTTCTTCCATTATCCTCCTTCTTCATCCATTAACATCAGAAACACATAATCTGTTTTAGCAATAAAGTACTCTGTTTTGTGTAAGTTCAAAGTCCTTCATCATACTCTGACTCACGTTTTCCTTAAGTCATTGTAAAACAGGATCCTTGAACTACTTTTCTTTCACCTCCATTACCAATGAAAACTCCATAGTATTATGCACAACAATCCCTTTCTTTGGAGTTTCAAGAAGCTGAACTCCAAAACTGGCTAGTTGACGTAATCCTTAGCCACTCCTTGACTTACCATGGTCTGATCACCAATATTCATGATTGCCTTACGACTCAGAGCATTGGCTACCACATTTGCTTTTCCTAGATGGTATAGTATACCAACGTCATAATCTTTTATTAGCTCTACCCATCTCTGATACCTTAAATCTAGGTCCTTCTCCTTAAAGATGTACTACAAATTCCTATTATTAGTATATATATATATCAAAGTGAACTTTTCAAAGCAAATACAGTCGCTGCTAGCTTAAGGTTATGTGTTGGTAGTTTTTCTAATGCGATCGTAGTTGCCTAGAGGCATAAGCAATTACCCTACCATGTTGTGTCAGTATATACCCTAAGCCAACTCTTGAAGCATCACAATACACTGCATACCCCTCGGTGTCTTCTAGAAGTACTAGTACAGGTGCAGAAGTTAGCTTATTTTTCAGCTCCTGGAAGCTCCTTTCATATGCATCATTCCATTTGAACTTAGCCATCTTGTGTGTCAACTTAGTTAGAGGTGCATAAATAGAAGAAAAACCCTCAACAAACCTTTTGTAATAACCTTCCAACCCTAGGAAGTTTCAAACTTCTATAGGTGTTATTGGTCTTGGCCAATCTTGCACAACCTCTATATTTTGTCAATCGACCTTTACTCCTTCTTCAGATACAATATGACCCAAGAATGCCACTGATTTTAACCAAAATTCACATTTAGAAAACTTAGCATATAATTATCGAACACGAAGAACCTGTAATACATGTCGTAAGTGATTTGTGTTGCCCTCTTTTGATCTTAAATACACTGAAATATCATCTATAATAACTATCATAGATACATCCAAGAACAGCTTGAAGAATATGTTCATTAAATCCATAAAAATTGTTGGTGCATTTGTTAGCCCAAATGACATAACAAGAAATTCATAGTAACCATAGCGTGTTCTAAAAGCTGTCTTAGGTATATCTTTCTCCTTCACCCTCACCTGGTGATAACCTAACCTCAAATCAATTTTTGAAAAGTATTTGGTACCCTGTAACTTATCAAATAAATCATCAATCCTGGGAGGGGATATTTGTTCTTAATTGTCACCCTATTCAATTATCGATAATCGATACACATTTTCAAGGTGCCATCCTTTTTACGTACAAATAACACCGGTACACCCCAAGGGAACACACTAGGCCTTATAAAATGCTTCTCCAATAAGTCTTTTAGTTGCTCCTTTAATTCACGTATTTCTAATGGGGCCATTCTATATGGAGGGATAGAAATAGATTGAGTGTCTAGAAGCAAGTCAATACCAAAATGTACTTCTCGTTTTGGAGGTAATCCTGGAAGCTCTTCAGGAAACATGTTAATAAATTTATTCACTACTGGTATAGATTGAAGAGTTGGTGATTCTGCCTCCATATTCCTCACTCTAACTAGATGACATATATATCCCTTAGATATCATCTTTCTTGTCTTAAAATAAGAAATAAACTTACCCTTTGGTGCCCCAATATTGCCTTCCCATTCAAGACCTGCCTCATTTGAAAAGTGGAAGCACACTCTCTTAGTTCGACAATCCACAGTGTATAGAAAGAATATAACCAATCCATACCCATTATAATATCAAATTCCACCATTTCTAGCTCAATAAGGTCAGCCAATGTGTCTCGGTCACAAACAGTTACTACACAATTATAATAAACCCTTCTAGTTATAATAGATTCATCGGTTGGTGTAGACACTTCAAATGGTTTGTTCAATAATTTAGATGTTCTCGTAAGTTTCCCAGCAACTAATAGAGTGATGTATTATTGTGTAAAACCAGGGTCAATTAATGCATATACATTGATAGCATCATACCTCTACTCTTTTGAAGGACAAGGATGAAAAGGATGAAGCTTTAGAAGATCAAAGGATGCCTATAGCAAGATCTCAAAACAAGGAGTTTAATGATAAGCCCAATGGGTTTCAATTGCAAATCCAAAGGTGTCTTGTTGGGGAAGAAAGCCCAAGAAGGATGAACTGTCCAAATGGTACAATTATTTGGCAGTCCAAATTCAAGTCCAAGATGAGGAATTTTAGGATTAAATTTCATGCAAATAAGGCCAAGAAGAGTCCAACAATCAGCCACAACATAGGTTGTTTTCTGCCCAAGTTTGTAGAGAAGACTAGTCAAACTTTCCAAATTTGTCAAGATTCTTTTCCTAGTTGGTTTTACCTTATTTACTTAATTATATATAGGTTATTAATATTTTCCTTGTTCTATTTAAGGTATCCTAGTACCATTTAATGCTTTCCTAAAACTACTAGGTCTATTCCTAATTAAGGTAACTTTATTTCCTTTCTTGAGTAGGATTTACCTTGTAATATTCTTTCTAGGTTTTGGATACTCTTTGAGACTAACCTGTCACGCCAAATCCAGGGATCGTAATTAGTGTCGATTGGGCACCTAGACAAACACTAAATTGGATTTCCATTTATAATAGCTAAGAAATTTATTAAAATTTCGGCAGAGTTTCCTCTGTTTTACTAACTAACCACACCTGCAAACAACAAACCTAGCAAGCAGCAAACATCAATAAACATATATATGAGGGCAAACAAGGTCACCGCTGCGGTAGAACTGCCCAACAAATGTATCATACATACGAAGTCATACCAAACACAATATCCCACACCCACATGTATCCACAGACCT
>JAOTQJ010144325.1:0-35524 GCA_025642045.1 Solanum sejunctum | reverse complement strand
TCATAGATCGATTCTGGATAAGGAAAATTATGAAAAATGAAATTGCTAATCGTTTTCTTTTAAATCAGGGTTAGACCGATTTCTCACTCACTTTGACCCCATGATCAAGAATACGAAGTCAGATTTTTCATATCACAGACTGATTTTGAGATATATATAAATTACGAGTCTGGGCATTTCCAAGGCACATTTTCGGGCGCTTTTTGGGGTCGTTACGATATCTCCCCCTTGGGAACATTTATCCCCAAATGTGAAAGAAACGCATAAGTGAAGACTAATCATAAAAATATCATCCCTAACAAAATGCAACAACACACTTAAAATACCATTTTTAAAATCTCAATATAAGTGTTAAAATCACCTGATCTTCCTCAATATAATCATGAATGCATGCAATGACATAGGGGCTGAAACATAAGACTTAAAATTCATAAAAAGGACTTGAAGGTTTATCATAAGCTTGAATAGAATGAAAGAGGTATGTATAATGTTTTTCCTTGTCCGCTCCAGCTCCCCGAAAGACATTCTAGACTTGACGATCCTTCCCATGGACCGTAGCCAACACTACATCCTCACATATCAGTCCTTACTCATATAGACCCCACTTCTCCACTGGACTTCCTCATAAGTTAACACATCCTCGACAACGTACACAACCTCAAGAGTCCTATAACACTTGAATCACCAACACACCTCCTCAACCTAGAAGGATGAAGAACCGGACAACCTATAACCATAACACTAGGAATTTCTAAACTTTAAGCAACCTTGCCAATCCTTCTCTACATCCTATTAGGACTCACAACTCTAAATTCATTGTCAACCTTAATCACACATAGCCCACTTGGTACTATAAACCACCATCTTTCCCTTGGGAGACAACCTCCACCTTATCCTCTTTCACCCAAAATCTCCTACTCTAATACGGCAAAATCAAGGCTTAGCTTAATCTAGACCCCTTCAACTAAAGAAGATTTTAAATTATCAAGAATACTACACCATCAAGAATACTACACCACTATGCTCAACTTTCTCCAACCTAATCCCCAATCTAGCCAAACGATGGATCCCTCAAGTAACCTCTTTGCCACCATCATCAACACATGCTAGGCTATTTAGACCATCGACCACAACATTAGCCTTACCAAAAAATAATAATGCACACTCATATCATAATCCCTAAGAAGTTCTAACCACATTCTTGTCATCCTCAACTCACACTACCATATTTAGCAACCAACCTCCATCTCTCAAGGCTTGCGCCTCTACCCCCAAAATGATTCACGAGCTCTAAGTAAATCAATGTTCCACCACTAGAAGCCACTACAAATATTTCAAGGTAGGGTTTTAAGACCCTATTCATGAAATCCACAAACCTTGCCAATGCATAAGCAAACCAAACAACTCCAATAATACTTAAAATGCTCACTACTAATCTGAAAAGACAGTTAGGGATATCACCTATCCTCATCCTTACTTGGGAAACAGAACCCAAATCACAAATAAATCTTAGAGAAGTGACTAGATTTGGGATTAGACCTATTTCCCACTCAATTTGACCCCTTCATCAAGAATATAAAGTTGAATTTTTGATATCATGCATGAATTTTAAGATATATAAAAATTATAATTTAGGTAACTTTCAAGACACATTTTCATGCTTTTTGGGGGGTCATTACATCATAGAGGTTGATAGAGTTAAGGTTGAGATCATCAAGAATCTTCTGCTGCCTATCTCTATATAAGGTGTGAGGAGTTTTTTGGGACATACATGTTTCTATGGATGATTCATAAAGGACTTATCAAATATTGCACATCCATTAAGCAGGCTACTTGAGAAGGATGCTAAGTTCATATTTGATGATGCGCATCTAATGACATCCTAACGGTTAAAGCTGATGTTATTATTGGCACCTATCATAGTAGCTCCAGATTGGCCTCAGCCTTTTGAGGTTATGTGTGATACAAGCGGGGTCACATTTGGTGCAGTGTTGGACAACACAAAGAGAGGATATTTTATCCCATTTATATGGCAGCAAAGCCCTTAATACAGCACAAAAAAATTACATGGTCATTGAGCTAGAGTTACCTACAATGGTCTTTGAGTTCAAGAAGTTTAGAGCATATGTTTTAGGAACCAATGTCATTGTGCATACTGATCATTCAACATTTTAGTACTTGATGGTGAATAAGGATGCTAAATAAAGGTTGATTCGATGGGTACTTCTTCTCCAAGTGTTTGATTTTGAGGTAAATGATAAGAAAGGGATAGAGAATTAGATTACTAACCACCTATCCAGACTCGAAGATGAGGTTATGGCAAAGTTTACCAATAGGGTGGATATTGATAACTCGTTCCCCCGTGAGAGAGTATTGGCAACATCACATGATTTGATACCATGTTTTGTAAATTATGCAAATTACCTAGCCAGTGATGTTGTGCCACTAGATTTGACTTCTCACCAACGCCGTAAGTTTACAATTTATGTAAAGAAGTTTTTTTGGGATAAAACATATTTGTTTGGTTTTTGTGTAAATGTGATTATTTGTCACTGTGTTCCTGAGGTGGATATGATGAGCATTTTGGAGGCTTGTCTTCATCATTGGTCTGTGGGTATCATAGTGGAATTCAGACAACACATAAGATCTTGCAGTGTGACTTCTATTGGCTAACTATCCACCAAGATGCCCATGATTATACTAAAACTAGTGACAAATACCATAGGGAAAGTAGAGTTTCCCGAAAGCATGAGCTCCTACTTAACCCTATTATGGTGATTGAGTTGTTTGATGTTTGGGGTATTAACTTTATGGGATCATTCATTAGTACATATACGAACAAGTACATTTTGGTTGTTGTGGACTATGTCTTAAAATGGGTGGAAGTAGTAGAGCTTCCCAAATAAAGGTAAAAGTGTCACGACATTCCTTAAAATAAACATCTTCTTATGGTTTAGTACCTCATGGGCGAACATCATCAATGGAGGTTCCCACCTTTGCAATATGTTATTTAAGGATCTTCTAGAGAAGTATCAGGTGAAGCATAATGTAGTAACACCTTACCATGCATAGACGAGTGGACTGATAGTGAATGCAAATCAGACAAATTGGTCACGAAGGCTAGATGATGCGCTATAGGCATACCAGATTGCTTTTAAGGCTCCCATAGCTATGTCTCCTTACCAACATATTTTTAGTAATGCCTGTCACTTACCTATAGAGATTGAGAACAAGGTGGTGTAGGCACTCAAGAAGCTAAATTTGAATTGGAATGATAGGGCTAACTCAAGGCCGAGCCAACTCAATAAACTTGATGAGTTTCGGTTGAGGACATATGAGACCTGAGTATTGTACAAGAAAAGGATGAAGTTATATCATGACTATCACATTGAGCATTATTTCATCGCACCAAGATACTTGGTTCTATTATTCAATTCAAGACTGCAGTTATTTCTTGAGAAACTCAAGTCTATATTGTTGGGTCCATACAAGGTCACACATATTTTCAACCATGGGTCTACTGAATTAGAATACAAAGATGGAACAAGATTTAAAGTTAATGGACAAAGAGTCAAAACATACTTTCGTAATTCTAATAAAGTTAAGACATTAGAAGTATGGACGCTTTGTGAAGTCTGAGTAACCAAGTGGTCTAAGTCATACTGCGATAATAAATCAGGCAATACTTGGAATGCAACCCAAGATACCAGTTACTGTTTTCATGTATTTGTGTTAGATTTTGTTTTTGGAATAAGTAGCTTAAATTTTCATGTTTTTTTCGTATTTTTATACTCACAGACTGGAAAGCTATAGGGTAATAATATATGTTGATGGGAATGTGCAGGAACAGTGTGAAGGCAAGCAAACCAGTTTGAAAAATGAGAAAATTGGGTTCTAAGTGTTAGTATATAGATTGTGGTTTGAACCATGACTCGTGTAATTAATTGTATAACAAATTCTAGGGAGCAGAAATTATGAACTTCAAATCTACAAGTCAAGTTACGGCCCGTAGAAAAGACTACAAGCCATAACTGGGGCTCATAGATTCCAGGTAAGTTTTGAGAAATTTGTTGTGTTGGGGGACATCTACGTACTCATCCTATGAGCTGTAGAACATTACATAGCTCATGGTAAAATTCATAGATGTCAGGCTTTGAAAGTCACTTTTTGAAGCCACGAAACCAAGATTCACGACCTGTAATCGGGTTTTCGTTGAATTAGAATATCACTTTTACTCTACTTGCTAAATGAAATAAAAAGGGGTAAAATAATTTTTAACCCTCATTTCTCAAAAATTTAGGAACCCTACCCTCTGTTCCTCTTATCAACGATTCCGAACCATTCCGACCATCGCACCATACTTTTTGGCCAAATTCCAACCATTTGTAGCCACTTTTCCAGTGACTCTAGGGCTTCCCCTATCTTAATTTTGCATTAATGTTTTCGGTCATACACTCAAAATTCTGGTATATATTTCTCTTTAATATTTTCAAGTTTTTGAGTTTAAATTTGTGACCTATGCATCTAGTGAAGTTGAATTGAATGATTTTCTTGCCCTAGGAATAATGAAACCCAAAATTTGATTAACTGGGTTACTGTATCATTGAAACTTTGGCATTGCAAAATTGTGATTGAAAGTGTATCCATGCCTAATTTATAAGAAAGTATGTAAAATAAATTGTTTCATACCAATTCAAGTTAAACAACCATGTTAATGAATTAATAAATTTGGCTTGAAATGTATGGGCAAGGGTACAATGATGAAGTGTGATGGCAAATGGAATATTCAAATTTGTATAGATATTACGCATTGTGTTGTCTATGTGTCTTGCTTTGATTGGCCAGAGGGAGTGTTTGTAATGACTTGGGCTGAATTGGTATAAATGGGTAGGTCAATAATTTAATATGGATTGGGTTTGGAATATCAAATTTTTGGGATGCTTGTTGATAATTTAGGACTATGTTTGGTTTATCATTGGACTTTGATTTGATTTGGTTTTGTATACCTATCGCTGTGAACTACTCTATTTACTTTTATGGTTGTTTACATTCTTCATTGACTTGTCCATTCGCTGAATTTTGGTATTGTAATTCACATGTTAGAAATAAGTTTTAACTTAGGAATTTCAACTCTTGTGTACTCAAACTTGTGAGGGCCTTTTACGACTCGTTGTTTCAATTACAAACCATAATTGCCCCTTGTAAAAAGGGTTCAGTAACTTGGAAATCCCAATGTTAATAGGATGAACCTAATTATGAGTCATAATTCCTACCATGGCTAGTAAATAGTGTTTATAGTTTTCAATACCTGTAGAATATTTGTCTAACTCTTTAACCATGACCCAATCTACGACTCATGATGCAAACTATAGGTCATGACTGAGTCCATAGTTGCATGTCCAACATCTTAAATTACTATTAATCCATTTCGACAAAGGCCTTCTATGGCCCGTAGTTCACTCTGCAATCCGTAAGTGAGCCTTCATAGATTCTTTAGTGTCTAATTTTGGTTAAGTTTTGTTTTGATTTTTACAATTTCTTGGACTCATATGTGCATATATTTTTGTGTTTATAGATACTATGGGTCCCCGATCATAACATAAGGATATTCAGATTCTTCGTGACAAACTCTGTGATGAGCTGACATACTCAAAGGATAATGGTACAGTAGATGAGCTCAATGTCCATCCAGATGAGGGTATCGATCCATGATATACTTTAGTGGTATCTATGGAGTTAGTACTAGCCTAGCCACCAACAATTACACCATAGCCTCCCTAGTCTGAGGAGGCAGGTTTAGATATGAGTAGTTTTATGCAGATGAGGGACTTTGGGAAGGAGTCCTTGCCTGAATGCCCTAATAAAGATGGCTTAAGATTAGATTATGAGTCAGGCTTGAAGCTTGAGGATTCAGGCAAGTCTATCACAGTACCCATTCATGGAATCAAACAGTCGAGATGCTGGTGTATCAAGGATATGCTGGCTATCTATAGAGAGGACTTTAGTAGGATGATAGAGGCTGGTCTACCTAGACCATATTTGAGCATCTCAGGATTTTGTTATCTATTTTAGATAGTGTGACGATCCTCATGACACTATAGCCCTATACAGGCTGGAGTGGCTAGCAACAGTATCAGAGAAGTATTCCCTGGTGTTACTTTGTGAGTTCTATATATCTTATGCATTTTTAGTGATAGAGGCTACACCAAAGAAGACAAACATTATTCTTCAGCCTAGACTAACCCGAATGTTGGTATGAGGTATTCCTATTGATTTCAAAGGCCACTGTCTGTAGATTTATTTTCGGTCATGACTACTAGGTGCCCGTGACTATAGCAGAGTTCAACTATAGATTGGGGTAAGCACGAGATTATGTTATTATGAAAGATGTAGTCTAAAAGACCACTTTATTGAGATAGGTTTCCAGCCATATTGTTGCGCGAGGCATGAACACCGACTGTCCCCATGCCTATTATTAAGGCCTCAATTAATTTTTTTGGTAAATTTTAGTGGACAGTGGTTCACACATGGATCTAGCTTACATATTCAAATAATACTCTTACACCAACCATGCAGTGTTTATTGCCAGCACTATAGTTGGCTATGTCATTGACTTGTAGCATAGTAGAGGAGATACACAAGTGAGGTTTGAGGTGGTCGATATCTGTCCTATTCTGGTGTTTGGGTCATAGGCTATATATAGAGGCGAGGTAGAGATCAATCCCAATGTTGATGATATAATCAATATCCAGCGGACCCAGGATTCCAACATAATTAAAGCCGATGAAAATTTAGTTCCACCGAGGTAAATACCATACCTAGTTGCCTAAGATGTTCACCAAGCCTCCGTATCCTGAGGTTAGTACCACTGTCATTGTTGTCTTGAGTCTGAGAGGCCCCTGGTATCTAATATTGAATGAAGATAGGGCCCTCTTCTACTTTGTCTACTATACCAGAGGTCGTGCCTACACATCCTCAACTCATGAGGATGGTCTGTGTATCTATGGAGTTTATCTAGGCCCTGGTATAGCATGAGGCTTAAACTGAGTCTTAGTTGGATCATTTATTACAATAGATTAGTCCTTGGGTTTGCAAGGACATTTTATACTTCAAGGAGCACATATATGAGTGCACAACCAACGTGAGTAGAGATTGAAACCTTTATATGGCCATGTGGATGAATTTGAGAAGCTTGTGGAGAATCATCTCAGTTTGACTCATATTTTGGATATGACTGCCATCCAAAAGGAGATCCAACAACTTCACGAAGAGATGAGGGCAGTGTCTCTAGCACCACTAATAATTCCTATGTCAGCTATCACTACATCAATGCTGGACTTATTTGCAGATGAGGCCATAGCCTACGCCTCTAGAAAGAGGTGCTGCATGAGAGATTATGATCCTAAGATTGGCTGGTGATATGCTAACTTGAGCGATAATAGCTAGAGGTTACTAGAGATGCCCTATAGTAGATGAGGTGATACAGCACGTGTGATAACATAAGATGAAGTTGAGTACTGGACTATCAGGACAAGCCGCCATGATAGACAAGACCAATAAGCAGGTTAAGGGTGGTGGATCATAGACTGATATTGGTGCTTAGGTGCATAGGTATGTTCTTTTTGAACCCTACTTCAGCTTTCGGTATTGTTTTGTTACATTGAAGACAATGGAATGATGTTTTGATAACGTATGGGTAGTTATAGGCCTCAGTGAAGTTTGAGTAACCAAGGCCTATATCTATTCCAATTTTTTAGTGCGTGGGGTTTTCTTGCCTATATTTGTTCTCTAAGGACATTTACTTTCTATTGAACTTGTACGCTTAGGATGTAGAATTAGAACTGGTAGCATATTGTACTAATATCCATGACATATATTAGTTCATAACGAAAAATCATACCTATCTATTTTTGAAATTGATGATGTGCTAATGGGTAGTTTTGATAACAACCATATTAGATCGGTAGTTGACAGTGTTTGGTCTGATAAGATAAGGCTAAAATGTGATAAAAAGCATGACCTAAGAGTTTACATTGACAATGTATTCAGTGCCAAGTGTGTGTGAGCTTGATTGTGTAATTCCTATACAGTGTTTTAAATTAAAACTTACCATGTTACTCTGATTAAGACTACAGGTTAGTTAGTTAGGAAAATATCACAGGTCGTTCATAATAGTACACTTAGCCTAAAAATAACCAACCAAATGCAGTGTATCTTTTGATCCTAATGTTTGAGTCATACATATACCCTTTCTTTATGTAAATACCCAATTCACAGAACCTCTTTGTCTATGTAAATCTTGAATTTGGCCCTAGTCCCTTCTTGAATATTGTGCACCTCAACCTAGACTAATAGCTTAAGTTGAGGGTGGCTACCAAAAGTTGCCATGACTCATACTTCGGATATTGTGCACCTCAACCTAGGCAAAAAGCCTAAGTTGAGGGTGGTTGCTGCAAAGAAATCACAACAAAACATAAAGGAAAGCATAGTAGTAGAATGAAAAAAATGGAAATATATCAAATAGATGTGAGAAAAATAAATAAATGCCAAAATTTGAGACGAAAAGAAAATGAATTAAGAAACATAAAAGGCAAAGAGCTGAGAAGTAGAATAAGTTCACCGGAAAGTATTTGAAATAGGAAAAAGGGAATAGTACGTTAAAATGCTTGTGTTGGTAAGGCAAAGTGTAGGATAGCATAGTGTCAAGGAGGGTAATTAATCATTATGTTCCAAATATATCACACCAAACCCCCTGAGCCTACGTTACAAGCTAAGAAAGTCCTATAGTGATCCTAGTCCAATTAGTCAAACGTCATGGTCACGAATATAGGGGCTAGCCTATAGTATTGTCCAAAGTTTTTAAATATTAATTGGGAGTGTGAGAGTATTTGTTAGTCCCTAGCATTGAATAGCAACACATCAATTTTAGTAAAATATTAGACTTCTTTTTGTGAGGGCACTTGAATTATTTTACAAATTGTGGACTATCTCGATGATTGTTGCTTATGTGCATTGCCTTGCCTGTCAAAGTTGCTTTATCATGCATTGATTTGCATGAGTCTATTTGATAACTGTCTTATATATACACTAATAGTTTACAAGGGTATCTAATATTTACTAAGATATTATGTATGCCTGAGATTGAGGTCTATGTGTCTGTCGTACTGCTTATGTTAGATTAAGTCCATCGCTTAAGGACAATCAATAATTTTAAGTTGAAAGTATTGATGTTCTGCCAAAAGACAATGCTTTTAATTCTTTGAACTTAGAATTTTGTGCATTCTCTAAGCGATGTTAGTAGATTTGATGTTTTTTACGTTGATTTTGCAGGATTACAGGATTCGGGAAGTTTTTGTGATGATTTGCATAAGTTACAACTTTTTGGTGATGTACAAGACCGTCTATGGTCTGTGGTTTTATACACGAGCTTAAGGTGGGGGTTCATAGTCCTGAACCAATGATGGGTAGATTTATTGAAGATAAATCTTTGATTAACAGGACGGGTTGTGGTTCATTCCATGAGCTATAGACTTGCTTGTGAATAGAGGTTAGAGATTTTGATATTTGTCGAAAGTTAATAGGACAAAGGAACCTATAGACCATAGTGTAATATACGATTTGCAGAATGTAGCTCATACTTGGATAGAAAATTATAAAGATGCACACTACGAGATCCTTCCACATGTCGTAAATAGAACCACAACTTGTAACTTGGCTCATAGAAGACCTCGAGTCTAATTTTCCTAATTAAATTAGGATTTGGTTTCTTTTTATTATAAATAGGTATTTTAGGTATTTTTAGACGTACAACTATAAAACTCATATTATGACTTTATTTGAGCTTGTTCTTGGAGATTTAGAGTGGATACATTTTATACTCATATTTAGACCTTGATTTTGTTATTTACATGGAGATTATAGATTTTACGTTCTTCAAATCATCATTGGAAGTGTTCAATTATGAAAACTTATACCATGATTTCTTCATCTACAATAAACATGAGTAGCTAAATTCAAAACTAGGGTTGTAGAAACCATGAAGAACCAACAAAGTAAAAATCAAATAATTTGTAATCCTTGAAAAGTGTGCATGCATGTACTATTGATCATTCCTAAGTTACACCTCTCTTTTGGGGGATAAAGTGGTCATTATCAAATATAAAATCTAACCAAGGTTAGGGTTGAATACCACAGAGAATACATAGACTTTCCAAATTTATTCACTAATAAATAATTCAATTCCCCGAAGGGGGGTTTCAAATGATTGATACAAAATTAAACTAAACACACTAAAATGGGGAACAATCAATAACGGAGAGCAACTTGGGTATTGTGTTCCCCATGATTCACTAACTCAACATCCCCAGATAACCTAATTCTGGACTAGAGTATAGCATACAAGATCATAATTTAAGTTCATCAAGCTTTATGGTCAAAGGTGAGAGGCAAATTTTACAATGTGACTCGGCCTATCTCCATAGTGTGCAATACTAACCATTACCCATTGTACCAGTCAAACTCCCCTTAGTCTAGTTAGGTTGATTAGAAGACAATATATTATCAAATCCTGTTAACCAATCTCTTTTCCTATTCATTACCACCTGGATCGAGAAGGTAATACTAGGCAAGTTCTAATGTTATCCACCACTAGAAAACATGCAAAATGAAGAGAATTGAGTAATACATGTAAATACCCATTCCAAGAATTGCAAATTATCCGAGTTTGTTTGGTTGGATCTTCATGGTTCAATAACCCCAAGTTGTGGATTTAGCTACTCATGCTATGGGTAGATGAAGAAACTATGAATTGAGAAACATAATTAATCACTTACCCAAATTGGATTGAAGAACAAACAAAACCAAATTGTATTGAGAATCACAAGATTGAAAGATACAATGAATCCACAAATGTATTCTCCTCTCCTATATTTTGTCTCCAAGTATAAAACCCTAAAAGTACTCTCTAATTATGTTCTCTAATGTCCTCTACTAAATAATGACCTAAAATTTACTATTTATAGCATTTACAGACAAGTCCCTAAAAATATAAAAACTGATCGACGACTTTCTACTACACGCATTTATGACTCGTCACTAGGTTTACGAATCGTAATTGGGGTCTTGTGTTCAGGTTCTTGAATCTTCGACTTCATTGCTACGAATGCACTTTCCAAGTCGTAGACTAATCTAAGACTCATATTGCACTGTTGTAGACTTCACCTGCATTATGTAGTCCTTCCCTAGAATTTTCCACAAAACCTCTCTATATGACTAGTAGAGTGATCTACGGCTCATATAGAGATCTCATATGGCTGAACCTCAGACTTTAATTCTTCACCGAAAATATTCACAAAACCTACTCTACGACTCGTAGAGTATCTCATAAACCTTTAAAAAACCAAAAACTCTATAATTTTTCCCAAAATCATATTAACCTGCTTTCTTGCAAAACTAAGCACAAAAACACATAAAAACCATAAATGTTGTATTGAGAACACATAAAATCTTAAGTCTTAGGCATCGAATGTACTGTATTTTGAAAACGCATCAACACCCTCAATCTATATAAATAATATAGCAATACACAGACCTCAACCCAATGGTATACATCATACTCAATTGAAACTAAAGTACCCACACCGGCTTTCCAAAATAAGATCAAAGGGCTATTTAGCAAACCAAAGAACCTTAATGTATTTGACAACTCAACTATGATAAACAAAGGAATATCAACAGTCCATAATCAATGAACAAGAAAAATGCTAATTGGCAATGCAATGCAAGTGGCTCACAAAAAGAAGTCTTATTTTAACACTGGATGATGATTTCAATTTCAGTCTTGGGACTAAGCAAGAACACTCACTCTCATAAAAGATGTTCATACATGATGAGTAATAACATAGGCTTGCCTGTATACTCATGACTCAGACTTTTAGCTAAGTGTACTAGGTTTGTAACGTAGGCTAAGGGGCTTTGGTATGGTATTTTGGAAAAAATAGTGATTGTGGGTCATCCTTGATCTACATTTTCTTAACACTTTCACCGTACCAACTCTAATCTTTCCACCTTATTCTTCTTTTTTTGACATTTAGGCTTTTTCGAGTGCTTTCTTCTCATTTTTCAACTTTTGCCTCCGTTTTACACTTTATTTTGCTTTTTTTTGCTCTATCTCAGGCGTCATTTCTTTTTCTTACACCCAGTATATGATTTTCTTCTTATTTACCACTCACCACCTTATTTTTGTGATTTTACCCCTACACCAACCACCCTTAACTTAGGCTTTTAGCCTATATCAAAGTACATAATATCTGCTCCTCGAGCCAGGGCCACTTTTGGTAGCCACCCTCAACTTAGGATTTTGCCTCAATCAAGGTTCATAATTATCAAGGACAGACAGCGAAATTTTAATGTTGTTTACTAGACAAGGTTAGGCTAGTTAGGTATTAAAAAATAATTGGTACATGTAAGGCTCAAATATTTAGAATAAAGGATAATATTTCATTTGTTGGTTATTTTGGGCTAAAGTGGACTAATTTAAAGAACAAAGTCCTAAGATAATTTCCTAATCCATTTAATCTATAATCTAACTTAGAGTAACAGGGCAAGTTCTGAATTAGCACAAAATACACTAATATAGCAAAATAAGCTCACACTCAGATAACATTGCATACATTATTAACAAGCAACTCATAGATCATGATTCATATTTCAATTACCCTTACTTATCAGAACAAGTATTGCCAAATACCCAAACATGCATGGTTTCCATTTAACTACTTATCAAAAGTTTTTTTGGTAGGTACCAATTTTCAAAACAAAACATAAAATATGTTACATGCCATAAGTATTAGTACTATATGCTACAAATATTATCTAAACCTCCTAAACTTGTAGGTTCAACAGAAATTAAATATCCATGAGTAAAAAGAACACAGGCAAGAAAATCTCGATATCAAAATTTAGGACTTGAATAAGGCCCATACTACCCACACCCTATCAAAAAAGTTGTGCACTGTCCCCGATGCACTAAATCAAGCCAAAATAGAATAAGTAGGGGTCAAAAAATACCCTGGCACCTAGGCACCTATGTCGTGTTATGTCAAGTCATCTCCCATTTGTAAGGTAGTATGCTCAGCAGTTGAACTTTGTCCAAAGGGGCCAATACCCTTTGGCCTATCATGTTCACTTGCTAGTGGCATCTACTCCGCTTGTCTTATTGTCCTCAAGGCCAGCTTGAGATTACCCTCCTCGTCCTCATCGACCTAGGATACCTTTGGACATATATTCCTCATATCTAGATCTACATCTGTGCAAGGTCTCTTCCTAAATGAAGTCTGTATGGGCTCCATGGAGGCAAATAAATCAAATAGCGTCTTCAGAGGTGTAGCCTCTGTTAGTGTCATAGGTGCTACAAGTGAAGCTATCATGTCAGTCCTAAGCTTTTGGATCTCTTTTTGGATGACTGACAAATCTGACGGTCGGGCCTCGGGTAACCTCTTCTGAACTTGGTCCTCAAAGGCATCGATACGGGCATCCACTCCAAAAACATGCTCTAGAGTAGTAGAGGTGGTAAATGTCTGGCACTGCTCTTCTGAGTCCATAATAGTCTAGCAGACTCATAGCCTAAGCTGCTAAATAAGTTGACATTATTAGGCCTTAGGACGTGATAATCGCTCTGCCATGGCCTAACGAGAGACAACGAACACATAAACAATGCCCGGTGTAGAAGTTTGTGATGTTATGGCCATAAGTGCAGGAACAACTAGTAGGACCTGGCTCAACATCAACTACCTAAGGCTACTAGGGTCTCACATTAGCAGTAGCAGCAGCAGCAGTAGTGCTTCCAATTTTGAACCCTCAAGTGGTGGCTCTGGAACAAACGCCTTGGGCATAAGAGGAGGTTGTGCCTGCTTAAGTGCCATTGGGTTCTCATTAGCCTTTATCAGGTTAGGCTTCAAAGTGTGTTGGGCTATAACTAACTAGTTTTAATGATGCTATATCTCTACCTTTGACTCTATACATAGTTTGTAGATCAAGACTAAAAATGGGATAAAGGTGGCCCGCTTAAGCATCGATTCATGTATGTTCTCTGCTATGAGTTTGGCCCAATCAATGTCGTAACCACCCAAGATGCTAGCGACCAACACCACTTACTTCAGTGTAAGTGTGTTATCTGCTAGAGTAGACTGACTAAGAGATCTAACAACCACCTACGAAAATCTGTCTGGAAAAGAAAGGGACACTTTGATAATAGCCTCTGTGTGGGTGGTGACCTAATCAATATCTAGACCCTACTCCACAATGTGACTGGCTACCCATCTCAAAAGTGATGTCCTATGTACTTGATCCTTCATGATCAATAAATTTTTGGCCTATCCCATCCTATGGTCAAACTCAGTTGCCTATCTCGGGGTTCAGTACTCGGGACCAAAAAGTACATAGCAGATTGTCTCCTCTTAAATATCGACCCGTCACCCTCTCACTAGTAATTCTGTCAATCTAGGTTGTGTGAGAGGCCTCTTTCTCTTGGGAAGATCTTGAAAAATTATGGCTACATATGCTGCATAAAACTCCTTTAACAGAACTGGGGCATATCGTCTAAGTTTCTCGGTCAACCACATGAACCCATATCGTGTCATCGTGTCCTCCAAACCTGGAACATGGCTCAATCCATCATCAATAACCTAGGGCTCCTCATATATCGAATGGGTGGGTTTTCCCTGCTCCTTGGCTGCATGCCCTCCAAAAAGCTAGGCTACATCCCTCGATGCCCCACCGATGAGCAATAGCATCCCGTGCTAAAGAAGATGATGGTGCGATAGAGGATTAGGTATATTTGCTATCCTGGGAGCCCTCCTTTGAACTCTGCTCCTCTCTAGAAGAAGTCATCTGGGCCAAGCTACTCTCAGTCTCCTCAGTGCCTTCCTCGTCAGACTAGGAAGGACTAACGGCCTGAGCCTGGGTATGTGCAGAAGGGCATTACAAAAGCCAGTTATGATTCATAGTTAGAACTACAAATTATAAAGTGGTTTTGTAAACCAGAGGTGCAAAATAATAATGGTAACTAGAACTTTATATGAGACCCCGGTACAACTAGTAACTTGGTGTAAGAGTTGTAAACTAATTTTGTATAAGCTTTTAGATAGTAAATTCAGAATAGGCAGGGGTCTACTAGTCCTATTTACAAGTTGTAAAGTGAACTATGACTCATAGAAAGTCTCATGTGATGAATACATAGAGTTTCAAGTCTCTGGAATTCCCCATGAGGGGAAATTACGATGCATAGATGGATCCACAAGTCATAAAAGACTCTCATGAACAAGAAACTCCAAGTATCTAAACTATCTAAGGTCATCATACGAACCCCAAGAACTTATACAATACTTAAGCATAGGATTGAAGCAAGCATACGTGTACCCAATCATGATAAGCATATAATAACCAACACCCTACAAATAATTTCACAAATATTAACCCCGTCGATAGATGAATAAGCATGGAAGCACATATATTTTCGACCATTCCCATATGATTCACCTTAAGGCATGCTCCGATGATGTCAAATACCATTTCACAATCATAAACAATGCAATATTGCTTATTCAAACATAATAAATGATCCCATGGCGCATAATAAACACTCACAAGACTATAACACCTAATTCCAAACTTAAACAACCAATTTAATCAAAGGTACCTCTAATGTCACATTCACAATTCACATTAACCACTAAATTCAAGCTTAGAAATCAAATTATCACCATTATCACGTCAAACAATTCAGATCAATGTAAATTTTGAGATTAAAACTTAACCAAGAAACTTTCCAAAAATGCTGATGAACTTGAAGAAGAAAGAGAAAGTGAATGATGAAAAGCCCTAGGAGTAGCCAGAAAGTCACGCCAAAAATTAGGACGGAATATCAGAAAGTTGATCAGAAATAAAGGGGGAAGGAAGAAGTTGGGGAATTTTTCGGTCAATTAGGGTAAAAATGGGGTCAAAATAATTTGATCCCCCTTTTTATACCCTTATCGAGTCACAGTTTAAACTTATTTGGTTAGGATCTACAAAACCCCAATTATGAGTCATAGATAAATCTACGACTCGTAAGTCATGGTCTCGTAGACATCTCAACACTTAAAAAAATTCAAAATCTTACCTAGGTTCCACAAACCCCATTCATGACTTGTAGTGGGTTCTAAAAGTCATAAAATTAGCTCGTGAGTTACATTGTTCATACTACTAAAAATCTCTACAAGATAGGGTTACGAGTCGTAAAGTGCAATACGACTCGTAAGCCCGGTCATAGAAACTGTACCTAATGCAGTTCTCAGCAAAATCTACAGATTTAGTCTTTTAGCTGCATACTCTTCATAAAATGCACTTGCACCCTATATGCAACAAAACTAATGTTAAAAATAGCAATGAAAACCAACAAAATAACTAACTATGAATCCCAAAATTGAAAATAAACTCAAAAATCCTCAGGTTGCCTCCCAAGTAGCGCCTGATTTATTATCGCATCATGACTTAAACAAATTGGCTGCCAGACTTCACCAATTGCTCAAACCTCACTTTTCAATTCATTAGGATGCTTCATAGACTAATGGATATCAAAGACTGCTTTTTCACCATTCACTCTAAATCTGAGTTGACTGGAGTTCATAACTACTAGAGCTCGTACCATGGCTAGAAATGGTCTCCCCAAGATAATAGAGACTTCAAAATCAACTTCGCAATCAAGAATCACAAAATCTACAGGGAATATGAATTTGTCCACTTTTACTAACACATCATAGAGTATTTCCTCCAGTTTCTTGATTGTTCTATCCACCATTAACAATTGCATCTTAGTTGGAGTAGGGGCACCCAAATGAAGCTTTTTGAAAATTGCAAAAGGCATCAAATTGATACTAGCACCGAAATCACAAAGTGCTCTTGTGAACTCTATATCACCTGTGGTACAAGGTATAATGAAATCACCTAGATCTTTAGGCTTTTGAGCCAATGACTTAGTAGTGATAGCACTGTAATGCTGAAGCTACTTATAAAGCACTTGACTCACAGTCTGCTTCTTAGTAACCAAGTTTGTCATATACTTTGCATATGGCGGCATTTTCTCCAAAGTTTCAATCAGAGGGATGTTGATGGATAGTTGCTTAAGCATAGATAGAAAGTGTTTGAACTTGCCTTCTTCCTCCCTCTTTTTGAGTTTTTGAGGAAAAGGAACTAGAGGCCTTGGGATGGTCTTATACTTCTTTGGCTCTTCAACCACTTCTCCTACCCCATCTTTGACATAATCTTGTCCTTTAACCATATCCTTATCTGCAACTATCTCCTCACGAATATCTTCTACCACAACAAGCATAGGAGGATCAATGGTGTTTTTACCACCCTTATGTAGTAACCACCACACATTGGCCTTCATTCTTTAGATTTTGAACTGTGTTACTAGGCACTGTACCCTTTTGATATTGATTCAACTTAGTTGATACTTGACCAAATTGTTGCTCAAGCTGTTTAATAGCCATAGAATAAGAATCTATCTTTTGATTAATGCTTTAAATATCAGATTTCATGCCTCTTAGAGTTTCATCTTGTGTTTTGGCCTTCTTTAACAAATGATAGAACATCTCTCAATTCTAGAATTGCTTGTATCAGCATCTTGGTTATGTGGTGACACATATGGACCATTTCGGAAACCATCTCTTCTACCCCATTCGGCTTTCGGACCCTTGCTCTCATAATAACCACCTTAATTGTCTCTATAAGCTCCATTTCTAGCATAGTTTCAACCTTGGTTTCCTTCACCTTGGCACCAATAGTCCTGATTCGACCCTTGAGCATTAGTCTGGAAAACCCTTGTCTGCTCATTCACAAGGAAAGCATCCTCCTCATAATAAGGTTCATCATACATAGGTGCACACGGAGGTTGGTGAACTACCATATTCACTCTTTCTTGATTTTTCTTAATCACCACATCCATGCTGGTGTGGAGTTGAGCAAATCGCATAATCTCCTCATTGATTTTCGCTTGCTCTGAACCAATATTAATAACACATGAACTCCTCATAGAAGCTCTATCCCATTATCCCCATGCACGATTAGTCTTGACCACTTGCTCTATATGCTTGGTAATCCTTACAAATGGCTGATTTGGAAACATGCCCCCAATAATGGTTTCGGCACAAGCTTGGCTATTCTCATTAAGGGCACGGTAAAATATCTCACCAAGGCATCATCAACTATTTTATAGTTAGGTATGCTACTCAAACACTTAGTAAATCACTCCTCTGTAGTGCTAATTGAATCACCAGGAAGTTGCTTAAAGTTTTTGATATGATCCTTTAACTTGAGCTTCTTCGATCTAGGGAAGTACCTTTCCAAAAAGGCCTTCTGCAAATCTGCCCAACTAGTGATTGAACTCTGTGGGAGGTCAGATGGCCATAAAGTAGTATTGCCCATAAGAGATAATAGGAAAACACGAAGTCCCATAACATCCATAGATAGATTTTGTATCTCCATCACACTCTTACAAACAAATATAACATTATGCAAGTGGCTATATGGACCCTATGATGGTAGGCCACAAATAGTCAACGGTTTTGCAACATTTGAAGTAACCCATTAGAAACAGTGCACTTTGTGTCAGCCAATAGTGGTGGTGACACAATAGCCTCGGTCACATCCATAGCCATAGGGTTCAATCTATATTGATTCCATCAGTAGGCATTGTTATTTAAATCACTAAGCTATGGAATATTCTCCAAAGGAGGTGGGTTTCATTCCAATCATCCTCAATAACATTCCGATTTAGGGCTGCATTACTTGGGATGTTAGCATTTTCTTGGGCCATTTTTCTTGTAATTCTTTGGATATCTAGATCAAGTAGAGTTAAGGGATTGCCTTGACTCCTAGTGTTGGGTATACACTATCTAGTATACCCCGCAAAAAAATGAAACAAAAACAAAAGTAAAGTACAAGGGAACTAACGATTAACACTTGAATTACTATTACTCATAAATTCAATAAAAGTCTAGTAGTATTCCCCGGCAAAGACGTCATAATCTTTGATCACGCCCAAGTTACACATCTATTTTGAAGGATAAAATGATCGTTGTCAAATATAAAACTTAACCAAGGTTAGGTTAGAATTCCACAGAGAATATAGAGACTTTCCAAATCAATTCACTAATAAATAATTCAAGTATTAAATAAATCAATTCCCCGAAGGGGGGTTTAAAATGATTGATATTAAATTTAAACTAAAATAACTAAAATGGGAGACAATTAATAATGGAGAACAACTTGGGTATTATGTTTGGATAACCCAATTCTCGACTAGTATAGCATACAGGATGGTAATTTAAGTTTACCAAGCCCTTTGGTCAAAGGTGAGAGGTGAATTTCACTATGTGACTTGGCCCATCTCCAGAGTGTGCAATACTAACCATTACTCATAGTCCCAGTCAACCTCCCCTTGGTATACTTGGTTGATTAGATGAGAACATATCATCGAATTCCATTAACTCATCTCTTTCCCTATTCATTACCACATGGATCGGGATGGTAATACTAGACATATTCTAATGTTAGCCACCAGTTGAAAACATCCAAAATAAAGAGAATCAATTAATACACATAAATAGCCATTGCAAGAATTGCAAATTATCGAGGTTTATTTGGTTATATCTTCGTGGTTCCCGCAACCTCGAGTTATGGATTTAGCTACTCATGCTATAGGTAGATAAAGAAATTATAAATTGATAAAATATAATTGCTCACTTACCCAAATGGATTGAAGAACAAGAAAACTCAAATTTCATTGAGAATCACAAGAATGAAAGATACAATGAATCCGCAAGTGTATTCTCCTCTCCAATATTTTGTCTACAAGTATAAACCCTAAGAGTACTCTCTAATTACATTCTCTAATGTCTTCTCCTGAATAATGACCTAAAATTTACTATTTATAGTATTTATAGATAAGTCCGTAAAAATTTAGAAAAATTGAATAGCGACTTTCTACAACAAGCAGTTATGATTTGTAACTAGGTTTACGAGTCGTAATTGGGGTCTCATGTTTAGCTTCTTGAGTCTTAGACTTCACTGCTATGAATCCCCTTTATGAGTCATAGACTAATCTACAACTCATATTGCGCTCTTATAGACTTTACCTGGATCATCTATTCTTTCTCTGGAATTCTTCAGAAAACCTCTTTATACGACTCGTAGAGTGATCTATGACTCTTATAGAGATTTCGTATAGCTGAACATCAAACTTTAATTCTTCACTAAAAATCTTCACAAAACCCACTCTACGACTCATAAAATGCTCTAAGACTCGTAGTGGGTGTC
This sequence comes from Solanum sejunctum, assembly GCA_025642045.1. Taxonomy (NCBI): domain Eukaryota; kingdom Viridiplantae; phylum Streptophyta; class Magnoliopsida; order Solanales; family Solanaceae; genus Solanum; species Solanum sejunctum. Next base: position 15,166 of record JAOTQJ010144325.1, on the reverse strand, counting down.
TTAAAACTTCAAAAACTAGAAAAGTACGCAATTATCCCCAAAATCATGCCACCCTGCTTTCCTACAAAATCGAGGACAAAACACATAAAAATCATAAATGTCACATTGAGAACACACAAAATCTTAAGTTTTTGGTATCAAATGTGTTGTAGTTTGGTAGCACATCAACTATTTATCTCTTCATTTTGAATGCTTTTTTATGGTGGCTAATTTTAGAACTCGTCTTATTCTTACTCATTGGCCCAATGGGCAAATAATGCAAAAAGGGACAAATAATAGGATTTGACGTGAGCAGACTCATCTAATCAACTTGAACAACACTAGGGATGGTTGTACTAAGATAAAGGTCAGGTTAATAGTGCAATACCGTAGACGACCCAAGTTGTAGACACGGGCAGGCTGCCAAACAGATAGGGCAACCTCAAACTTAGGCCATAGTGGTCTATTCTCCCCTGTCTGGCTAGGGAGGTGGCAGGGATAGCAGCTCCATTTACATGGTTTCATTTTCTTTGATTGATTGGTTATTCCTCTCCATTCGTATCTCTTTTTCCAATTTTAACTTCTTCCAGCGAGGGATCCTAGTCCAGATCTAGAGAGGAGTTTAACTCTGAGTCTTCTTCAGCACCACTAACACCACCCTCACCTCCAGATGCATTGTCTAACTGTTAGTGAGTGCAGGGAATGCAATGGGTATATCGAGATGACCTCTATCATGACTATTGGGGCTGACAGGCCCATACTATATATGATAGAGCCATCAATATGGGCTAGGCCCGTAGGGTCGGCCTGGCCTAACCCGTAATTTAGTAGGGCTGGGCTACAACTTTTGAAGCCTATTAAAAAATGAGCTTTTACCCTAGCATGAATAAGTCTGCTAATTTGTGGGACTTTTGCAGTATGGGTTGGGCCGGCCCGTGAGCTGAGATAAAAAATTATTAAAATAAAAATAAAATAGAGTATTAAAAATAATCAGAGTTCAAACTCAAAGTTCATTTAAATTTTTAAATATTAAAATTTAGAAACAAATTATATTTTAATAATATGTACTCCCTCTATCCATCTTTACTTGTCCTTTATTGATTTAGCACAAGGATTAAGAAACAGTAAATAATATGAACAATTTTACTAAATCACATTTAGAATATAGCAATTACAAGGTTTTGGAAAATGTAACAAGAAAATAACTATTATAATTAATGATAGGGGTAAACTAAAACTTAAGTTGGAAATTATCTTTTGATTTCATGAAGTGGACAAATATTGTTAGACATCTCAAAATAATATTGTGGACAAGTAAAGATGGACGAAGGGAGTAATAATAACACTAATACTATATAATATTGTCATGTTAGTATTTATTTTAATATATTTAAATTATAATTTAGTTTGAAATTTTATTTAGAAAATACAAGAATAAAAATGTGGGGGCTTGGCAAGGCCTCTGGCCCACGTACAAATGGGTTGGGCTAGCTATTTTTTAGCCCATAAAACAACAGGGCCAGCTCGACCTAGCCTGTCAAATTTCAAAGCCTGTGAAGGCTAGCCCAGATAGGATGGGCCAGCCCGTATTTACAGGTCTAATATTCGAGGAGCCTCGAATCATCACTTTTAGGCTTGACAGTGTCCCCAAACTCCAGGACATCATAGCCCATTACAGCTTATAGTGGATGGAAGCTCCATCGGCGAGGTACTCCCCGATGATGGTCAGAGAGTTCTATATGTCATACATGACATAGTACTAGAGTCTACCCCTAAGGGGAAGAGACCCTTTGCTCAGCCTCATAAATTACACACAAGGGTGAGAGGAGCGGAGGTTGACCTATCTAAGGCCACTATCCTACGTGTTATTTTAGGTCCTGAGTATCAGGCCCCTAAGACCATTGTACAGTACTACCATAGATCAAGGCAGACTCGGGACAAGGTATTGATGAGAGATCCAGCCCACAAAGCTGCACTTATGAGATGGGTTGCCAATCACATTGCCAAGCTAGGTCAGGACCCTAGGTTGCAACATCATTAGCATTGATAGTTAAGATATCCCTCAGCATCATCGGTAAAATTTGGTGGGTTGCTATTAGATCTCAGATCCAATCAACACACGCGAATAATACATTGACACCAGTTCGTGCCATACTAGTTGCCAGCATCTAGTTGGTTATGATATTGATTGGGCCTACCTAATAGTAGAGCAGATTTATGAGGCGACCTTGAAAATGTCCACCTCTATCCCCTCCCCATGATTGGTATATCGAGTGTATAGAAGCAGGGTGGAGATTCTTCACCATATGGACACCCTGATGGAGGCTTAGAGAACACTTGACGCCAACCTGATAAAGGTTGATGAGAATCCGATGGCCTTCGAGTGAGCACCACAACCTCTAATCTATATATAGAGATATTTTCTGCAGTACCACTATTTGAGCAAAGTCTCAAATGCATCAGTGCAGCTATATACTGGTCGAAGCCTCTCTCTATAAGTGCAGCCGCAAACCATTACTCTACTCAAGCCTTAGCCTCTGAAATGGCCTAGCAAACCCAAGGCCTAATTTGTTATAGAAACTGAGTTAATGAGCAGTTAGCCGATGCCTGTATCTTTTGAGTAATCATACTTCATGTAGAGTAAAGTCTCAGTTTAACCCAGCCTGCTGAGTTGACATCTTTTCGAGCAAAGATCCAGTAGACCTAATCCGACATGAGGGCATCAGCATCAGCATCAGCATAACTTATGCTTCCTCTGTCTGACCTCAGTGAGGTGGTTGTTGATCTATTTTTCCTTGAGAATACACTTCCTACCATCGAGAAGATGCCTCGCCTAGAGACTAATGATGTAGATGCTGCGAGGTGAGAGGCAGAGATGATAGAGGATGAGAAATTTGAGGTTGTGAGACTTCACTCCATGGTAGATGAGGATACAAAGTAGACACATGAGTTAGAGAGAATGGGGGGTGCTGGACCCTCCTGACATGCTTTCATAATTGAGGAGACCACCAAGCAGTTTGACAGTGGACAGACACAGCCAAGGACGAGCACTTAGGCGCCTAGGTACGTTCTTTTTGACCCCTATGCTTGGAAATTGCTATTTTTTATGAATTGAGGGCAATGCAAACTCTTTTCGATGGGGAGTGGGTATTTACAGGCCTCAATGAAGTATGATTACCATAGCTTATAACTATCCCAAATTTTGAGTTTGAGGGGTTTTCTTAAATGTGTTCTTTCCCTAAGGACATTTATCTTCTATTAAACTGACATGTTTAGGGTGTGTAAGTAGTATTAGTAGCATATAACACTAAAGTCTATGGCATGTGTTAGTTTTTCTGAAAAATGATACATATCAAATTTTTGTTCGGTAGTTTTAATAATAACCATGTGAAATCAATGATTAATAGTGCTTATTCTGATAACTGAGGTTTAATTTTGATAAAAAGCATGATCTGCGAGTCTGTGTTGATAGTGTAATCAGTGTCAAGTATGTGAGAGCTTCTTTGCTTAGTTCTTATATTGTGTTTCAATTCAGAACTTGTCCTATTATTCTGACTAAGATTGTAGGTTTGTTGGCTAGGAAAGGATCTTAGTAATTGTTGATATTAGCCCACTAAGCCTAAATAACCAACCAAATGCTTGATATATCCCTTGATCCTAATTTTTGAGTTTTGCATGTATCTTTTTTTTTTGTAAACACCTAAGTAACCTAACCTTGTTAAATATAAAACCCTAAATTTGGCCTTGGTCCTCCTTGAATATTGTGCACCTTGACTAAGGCGAAAAGCTTAAGTTGAGGTGTCTACCAAAAGGTGGACCTGGTTCATAGATTGGATATTTTGCACCTTAACTCACGCCAAAAGCCTAAGTTGAGGGGGGATGGTATAAGAGAAATCACACTAAATGGGGTGGAATCTAATGTTACATAAAATGGGGGGGGGGGGGGAATGTGTTGTGTGTGCAAGAAAAATGAATTGATGCCTAAAATGCAAGCTAAAGTATAAAAAATGTGAAAATAAGAGGCGATAAGCTAAAAATATGAGTAAAGCACCCATAAAAGTTTTAAATAGGAGAAAGAGAGAATGAATTGAAAATAACAATGTTGGTAGGCCAAAAGTGTAGAATAATGTAGTGTCAAAGAGGGACATTAGTCACTATGTTTCTAATACATCATACCAAATCCCCCTGAGCCTACGTTACAAGCTAAGAAAGTCCTATAATAATCCTAGTCCAAGTAGTTGAAGGTTATAGTTGAGAATATAGGGGTAAACATATGGTATTGAGCATGGTGTTCGAATATCTATTATGAGTGTGAGTGATTTGTTTCATCCCAAGCAACAAATCTAAAAATAATATCACGAGTGAGATATGGGGCTTTTTTCATGAGGGCACTTGTATTGCACCATTGATTCTAGGCTATTTTTAGTTATTGTTGCTTATCTGTGGTTACATTACTTGTCATAGTTATACTGTCACATGTATTGATCTGCATTGGTTTGTTTGAGGGGTATCTGATATGCATTGATGAGTAGTATGGGTATCTGTGCTTAATTTATTTATAACGTATGCCATTAAATTTAGGTCTATGTGTTGCTATACTACTTATGTAGGTTGAGTCTGTCATTTTAGGACAAGCAATAATTTTAAGTTGAGGGTGTTAATGTGTTGTCAAAATACAACATTTTCAAGCTTAAAACTTGAAATTTTATGTGTTCTCATGTTTGTTTTTTAGGATTACAGGATTTGGCATGATATTGTGCAAAGTGTTGTAGATGTTAATTTTTTAAGGAACTATGAGAAACTCTATGGGTTGTGGATACCTCCACGATCTGTAGAGAGGTTTTGTGAGTGAGATTCAGCCTGTACTGATTCCACTGGTAAGAATTGGCATTGAAATCTTGTGGCTATGGAGCAATGTCCTCAAGAGAAGGTGGGTTCTCATTATCAGCATTCTCATTGGTATTTCTATTCAAAGCTACATTGGCCGCATTGTTGTTATTGTCTTGGAATATTCACCTCAATGTTCTATGGATCTTTAGGTCGAACGGAGTTAAGGGATTGCCTTGACTCTGAGTATTGGGCATACACTACACTTATACCCTGAAAAAGAACAAAAACAACAAACAAAAGTAAAATATGGGAAATAAGGATCAACACCTCAATTACTATGAATTAACTAAGTCTAGCCATACTTCTCAGCAATGGCACAAAAATCTTGATGTCGCCCAAGTTATACCTTGTTTTTGAGGATAAAGTGGTCGCTGTCAAAAAAATAGAACCTAACAAAGGTTAGGGTTGAACCCACAGGGAATATGCAGACTCAAGAGAATTCAATGATCACAATTCAAGTGGCTAACTAACTTACTTCCCCATGGGAAGGGGTTTTGCAATAATCAATGGAAAATAAAATTAACCTAACTAACACAAGAGAGAAATCAATACGGATAAAAACTAGGGTATTGTGTCTCCCATGATTCCCCAACTCAATATGATCGGATAACCTAATTCTTTTCTAGTGTATAACATGCAAGATAGTAAGTTATGTTCACCAAGCCCTTTGGTCAAAGATGAGAAGTGAATTTCACTATGTGACTTGGCCCATCTCCATAGTGTTCATTACTAACCCTTACTTATTAGTCCTAGGACAAAAAAATACACTTCATAGACTTCTTATCCTCATGGCCAGTATAAGTGTATAACTACATTTCATAGCCTCAGAGCCCTCCATTTATAGTATATATATACCCTCTGTTTAGAAGTCTATGCAATGTATTTTTGCTTGACCCAGTTTGGTTGATAAAAAGAGAACAAATCAATTAAATCTTGTTAATTAATCTATTTTCCTATTCATTACTACCTTGGTCTAGTCAGTAATACTATGCGGGTTCTGATGTTGCCCACCACTAGAAAACATGCAAAACAAAAAGAGTTAATTAATACATTCATACAGAGCTTTTAAGAATTATGAATTATCTGTTTTTACTTTGTTAGTTATTCATGGTTCCCACAACCCTAGTTGTGGATTTAGCTACTCATACTTTATGTAGATGATGAATTGTGAATTGAGAAAACATAATTGAATACTTACATATTAGAATTAAGAAAAATCAAATCCAATTTCAATAAGAATCACAAGCTTAAAGATTAAATGCAAACACAAGTGTTCTCAAAGACTCTCTAATGTGATCTCACAATTTTCTCTCTTTAAATTGAGTTCTCTGAGTACTAGGCAAAAAACTTTTGAAAATTAACATTAAAAACCTATTTATAATAAGTAAAATACAAGTCCTAAACAAAATAGGAGAACTAGTCGGTATGCCATACGAAAGGGGTTTGTGGTTTGTATTGCATTCTACGACCTCAACCTAATGGCATAACATCAACCTAATGGCATAACATCATAGAAAACTGGGTGCTTTCTTTTCATTTTTCAGCTTTTTCCTTGTTTTTACACTTTATTTTTTTTCTAGCTCACAACTAAGGCATCACTTACTTTTCTTGCACCTAGTACATGATTGTTTTCCCTTTTTCTCTGCATCAGTAACTCCCCTCCTTATTTTTGTGTTTCACCTTATACTAGCCACCCTCAACTTAGGATTTTAGCCTATGTTAAGGTGTATAACATCTGTGCTTAGAACCCGGGCTACATCTTTGGTAGCCACCCTCAACTTAGATTTTTTGCCTGAGGCAAGGTGCATAATGTTCAAGGAAGGACTAGGGCCAATTTTAGGATTTTAACACTTACAAGGCTAGGTTAATCAAGTATTATCAAAGAATAGGTACATGTTAGGCTCAAACATTAGGACCAAGGGATATATCATAGTTTTGGTTGATTATTTTAGACTAAGTGGCTATTAAAAATAATGGCCTAAGATCATTTCCTTATCCAATTAATCTACAATCTAACTTAGAGTAACAGGTCAAGTTCTGGATTAGAGCAAAACACATGAATCTAGCAAGTTAAGCTCACACTCACATGGCACTGCATAGAATATCAACAAAACACTCTTAGATCATTCTTTTTATCTTAATTTATCCTCACTTATCAAAACAAACATTGTCACACACATAAACATGCATGGTTCCTATCTAACTACTAATCAAAATTTTTTGGTTGATATTATTTTTCAAAAAAAATACAAAAATATGCTATATGCCACAAGTCTTAGTACCATATGCTACAATTACCATCTAAACATCCTAAATATGCCAATTCAACAGAAAGTAAATATCCACGATGTAAAAGAACACAAGTGAGAAAACCCTACAATCAAAAATTGGGGTAGTTATGGACCTAAGCTACTCAGACTTCACTGAGGCCCATAAGTACCCACACCTCAATTGAAAAAGATGTGCATTGTCCCTAGTGCACAAAACCAAATCATAATAAAACATAAAGGGGTCAAAAAATATACATGGGAACCTAAGCGCCAGTGTCCACCTTGGGTTTCCTCCTAAGCAGCTAATTTATTATCGTGGCATGACATAGATAGCTTGAGTACTGACTTCCTCAAGCTTTTCTGCTCCCTTGTCAATATCTGTGGCATGTTCAGGGGTGCTCCTCTCATTATCATTTGTTGTTATCGTGTACCCATCTATGTTCTTTAGATGTTGAGCTATGGTGTCGGCCATCATGTCTCCTTGAATCTGGTTTAATTGGGCTAACCCATGTCTAAACTGATGATTGAGCTGCTTGATTATGATAGAGTAATCTTGAACTATTCAATTTATACTAGCAATGTCAGACTTAAATCTCCCTCAAGGTCTTATCTTGTACGTCGGCCTTCTTTAACAATTGGCTAAGCATCTCATCGACTCTAGGATTTCCACTCCCTATGTTACGATTATGGCGGGCGTAATGGTTATTCCTACTATCATCTTTGCAACACCCATGCTCGATGTGGTGGCTTTCCTGAATGACTCTTGCCTTAGCTTGTTCTTGCATCTGCTTCATTAGCATCTCCAGACTGGCACTGCTTTGAGCAAGCATTTGGATGAGCTTCACATTTATTTTTGCTTGCTTAGGGATTATTCTGGCAATACCCACACAATTGGTTAGATGTTTATTCATGAGCCTCTACACGTGGTTCAATTTAGCCACCACATCTAGCTACTCAGTAATTTCTACGAATGGTTGGTCTACAAATAAACCTTCCAAGAGGGTTTTAGCACATGCTTGACTATTTGCATCCAGAGCTCGATAGAAACTCTCCACCAGGATATTGTCTGCAATCTTGTAGCCCATTGTACTTCTCAAGTATTTATTGAATCACTCCTATGTGGTACTGATCTATTCTCCAGGAAGTGGCTCAAAGTTATTGATTTGGTCCTTCAACTTGAGCCTCTTCAATTTAAGGAAGTACCGGACAACCAATGCCCTCTTTAATTCTACCAAAATGGTGATAGAACTTTGCAGAAGCTCAGATAGCCATAATGTTGCATTGCCTATATGAGACAATGGGAAGTCATGGAGTCCCACAATATCCATACATAAATTATGTGTTTCCATCACACTCTTGCAGACAAATGCTACATTATGTAGATGGCTATGAGGATCCTCCGACGGTTAGCCCTCAAATAGCTCACGGTTCTGCAATATCTAACGTAACCCACTGAGACTGTAAACTTTATGTTTGGTAGTAGTCAAGGTAACACAATAGCGCCAGTGACCTCCATAGCCATAGGATTCAACTTGTATTGATTCCACTGGTAAGCATTGGCATTGAAATCCTGAGACTGTGGAGTAATGTCCTTAAGAGGAGGTGGGTTCTTATTATCAACATTCTCGTTGTTGTTCATATTCAAAGACACATTAGTCGTATTATCGATGTTGTATTGGGCCATTCTTCTCAATGTTCAATAGATCTCTAGTTCAAATGGAGTTAAGGTATTGCCTTAACTCTGGGTATTGAGCATCCACTACACTTACACCATGAAAAAAAACAAAAACATCAAACAAACGTAAAATATGGGAAATATGGATCAACACCCCAACAATTATAAATTAACTAAGTCTAGATATACTCCATGGCAACATCACCAAAATCTTGATGTCGCCCAAGTCATACCTTCTTTTAGAGGATAAAGCGATCACTAGCAAGAAATAGAACATAAAAAAAGTTTAGGGTCGAACCCACAGGGAATACGTAGACTCAAGAGAATTCAATGATCACAATTTGAGTGGCAAACCAACTTACTTTCCCAAAGGAATGGGGCTTTGCAATAATCAATGGAAAATAAAATTAATCTAACATAAGATAGAAATCAATATGGAGAGAAACTAGGGTATTGTGTTCCCCATAATTCCCCAACTGAGTATCGCTAGATAACTTAATTTTTTTCTGGTGTGTAGCATGCAATACGGTAAATTATGTTCACCAAGCCCTTGGTCAAAGGTGAGGTGAATTTCACTGTGTGACTTGGCCTATCTCCATATTGTTCATTACTAACTCTTACCTATTAGTCCTAGTACAACCTTCCCTTGGCCTAGTTTGATTGATTAGATGAGAACACATCAATCGACTCATATTAATTATTCTCTTTTCCTATTTATTACTACCTTGGTTCAGTCAGTAACACTATGCGGGTTCTAATGTTGGCCATCATTAGAAAACATGCAAAATGAATTGAGATAATTAATATAAGAATGCATACTTTCTAAGAATTATTAATCATCCGATTTTACTTTGTTAGTTATTCATGGTTCCCATTATCCTAGTTGTGGATTTAGCTACTCATGCTTTGTGTATATGCAAGAATTATGAATTGACAAAATATAATTGAACATTTACACAAAATTAAGAACAAGCAAATCCAACTTCAATAAGAATCACAAGCTTAAAGATGAAATTCAATCACAAGTATTCTCAAAGACTTTCTAATGTGATCTCACAATTTTCTCTTTCTAAATTGAGCTCTCTAAGTACTAGGAGAAAAACTTCTAAAAATAATCTTAAAAACCTATTTATAATAAGTAAAATACAAGTCCTATATAAAATAGGAGAACAGGTCGGCATATCATACGAAAGGGGTTTATAGGTTGTATTACATTCCACGGCCCATAATCGGGGTCTCGTACTCAGTTGCTGAAATTTTGTACTTCAACTTTAAGGCACCCCTTTACGACTTGTAAAATGATTTAAGACCTGTAAAGTGGTTTCGTCTGATAAAACTTTAGAAGGTACCAATCTTTGATCCTTAGGGCAGGAACCATCTTCTACGACTCATAAAATCATCCACGACTCGTCTCTAGGTTCGTAAAATCAACTTCAGAAAATAGCCCCTTAATGGAATTGTTTAGGAAACCTTTTCATGATCCGTAAAATGATCTATAGCCCGTAAAGGATCCCGTATAGTAGCAAAAACCAGTAACTTCTGCACTTTTTTCCCAAAATCAATGTCAAACCTTTAATCCTCCAAATATAACCAAAAAACACATAAAATGAACTAACATTGCATATAGAACACGCAAAATTCCAAGTTTTAAGCATCAAAAGTGTTGTATTTTAGTAGCATATTAAGGGCCTCGCCTCAACAATCATATATCAGTCGAGTCCTCAACTTTGTGCTGGTATATGGCACTCGATCCAAAATGTACATGCATAATGATGGCATATATCCCCTAGGGGAGAAAGAATCCCCCTTATAGCATCAAATATATCTTATCTCAGAATGTCAGTCCCAAGGCCTTGCCCCAAAGTGGAATCAACGGTGTCTTCAACCCAAAATATCAATCGACGGGGCCTAGCCTACTAAATGGAGTCAATGGGACCTTAGGCCCAACATAAGCAAATGTTTGGACCCCTTTAGAATTGGAACCCCATCTCGAACACTTGGATGTGACAACGAGCCCCGTCACCCGTGATCTTAAATACTTAAACATTGCCACCGAGGACTTGAACTACAGGGTGTGTCATCTAGGTGTCAGAGCATAGAACCGGTTAATCTCTCTTGCCTATCTGGATCCAAATCCCCCAAACATACCATCTCTCCTAATAGAATCATCCCCATCGCACCAAATAGTCCACCGCCTCACTCTGATAAAGACAGGTAACCCAGCATCATATAGAAAGAACCAGTTCCCAATAACTATCAGCAGTACCTCAAAGTGTATGTATATCACAAATCACTACAGAGTCATGCCCAACAAAGGCCAAGTATACTATAACCTCATTAATCATAATTGCTCAGAGTAAACATAAGTAATCATAGTCTATTATAAGTATTACCGACAACTAAACCCAATAAAGTCAAATCTATATCAAAATCAGGCCATAGTATGACATTTACTCAATACACATTCTCCTAGTCATCATATCATGTCAAGTCAGAACACATGCATTCCCAGGGCACTAGCCTATATTTAGCACTTACCAAACCCTTTCTTTGCGTAAAGAAACTCATAGGGCAGCATCGATGTAACCTAAATGAAGGCCTAAGAGGCTAGATAATCAGAAGGATCACACCCACCAAAATCATATCGTAGCCCAATAGCCAGAAACAATATCGCCTAAGGCAACTATATGCCTACCTACTGAAAATATGACCCTCTACCAGGATTCCAGTCCCCAAGACTAACCCAGGTAACTATTGTCTCATCACATATAGCCCAGAAAGCCCATAGGATATAACCTACACCTCGCAAATAGGGTCACAATCTCAACTCTAACCTGCCAGTAGCTCAGTGTCAACATTGTATTATAGGTCACAAGGCTCTTTTAGGAGTACATTTATGACTATCCCCAGAACATGGTGTATCTCTCTAGCCACTAACTAGTGTCACAACTACATAATAGATACAACAATATACATGATCATATAAACCATAAACAGGGGCGAATTTATGCTATTTTTTGGGTCACAGAACCTGGGGTCATCCAACTAAATTCAGTATAGTACTTGTATGATTCTCAAAGAATATATTAAATATTAGCTAAAGGAACCCATGCTCAAGATGACAAGTATATTCACCGGACTAAAGGTTGTTGTTTATTATGAAGGTTTGGGGTTTGAGCCCTACCAACAACACTTTGGCCAGTTTTTTTACATAAAGCCATAAAGTTATTATGGTAAAATCTACCACAAATTTCATGTTGAAGCTATTATCGTAAAATCTACCATTAATTTCACTGATTTTATCACTTAGATGTTGAATCAACTGAAAATTAATAGTTCTGAAGGTATTGACATCAAGTATGCAATTTCACCTAGATTTTTGCCATTGAAAATTGCTAACGATATGGGAATCAAAGTTTACATTGATTTGAAGAAGAAGAATTTTGAAATTATTGCCTATCCACTAGTAATTTCCTGGGATCACACAATAGTTAAAGTAATAATACTAATGATTGTGCATCCATGAACATCTAGACATAATTCAGAACTTGTAATTTGTGAAAAAATGACATCTACATCATATGATATTGATGTTGTGATTGAAGTTGTTACTGAAGAAATGCATTCAACAGACGTCATTGCAAACATCTCTAGTCAATCAATTTAAGTTTCTCAAATATACAATAGCAAATTCACTCTAGCACAAGTTGTAAATTGACATTCAGTTATACAAGGATTTCAATATAGGGTTGTTAAATCTTGCAAAAATAGGTATATGCTATTATAGTATATTCAAATTACAATATTGAAATATGTATTGATCTTGTAATTCAAGCATAAAAATGCTTAATGATACCATCAAATCATATCCATATGTTATAGTGATACTATTAAGTATATACCATATTGGTATCATTAAGAATTCTTACATACATATATATAAAAATAAATTAATTAGGCATAAAAAATCCTTAAGGATACTATTGCAGTATATTTATATACTCTGATGGTATCATTCATATTTCATCATTCAGAAAATAATTAGTATTCAATTATACTCACAGATTATATGTATATTTTCTAATTATATAGTTGTTAACATATTTCATATGTAGGCATACAGTTGTTTGTCTACAAGAAACATGTAGATGGAGTCTTAAGGCAAGGAGTATACAAAAATCAAGATTCTTTTGAATGACAGAGTTCAATAATGTCCACACCTGCTCAGAACATGAAAGAACTTGTGCACAGAGAACTGTCACTGCATTATTTGTTATAAATATCTTACAAGACAAGCTGAATGATCCAAAAATAATCTACACACCAACAGATATACAAAGAGATATCAAGAAAGCACATGGTATTACTTTGACCTATATGCAAGCATGGCGAGCAAAGAAAAAAGCCATTCAACTGTTAAGAGGCAACCCAAAAGATTCATATGCACAATTGCCCACATACTAATACATGTTGGAATACTCAAATCCGAGTACATTCACAAGTTTAACACCGTAAATGATGGTTCTTTCTTGTATCTCTTTATAGCATTAAACGCAGCTATTCAAGGATGAAAATATTGCAAACCTACATTGGTGGTTGATGGTACGTTCTAAAAGCAACATACAGGGGTACAATGCTTACAACTGTAACACAAGATGGTTAAAGTAATGTTGATATATTTGATTTACTATTATTTTTCAAGTATATTGTACATGCTCAATATATATATTAATGTAGTCTCCTTATATATTAACTGAAAATTTTGTTAATTTTAACACACTGCTTCATATAGGACAAATTATACCACTTGCTTATATTATTGTTGACTTGAAAAATGATGCATCACGGCAGTGGTTCTTTGAACGTTTGAAAGAAATATATACAGAAAGAGATGGAATGTGCATTGTCTCGGATAAACATGAAAGTATAGCTAAAGCAGCTGCAACAGTATATCCAACAGTCCCTCATTGTGTTTGTATGTTTCATCTACTGAATGTTAAGGGAAAATTCAAAAAGAATGCAAAACATATCAAGGACATCTACTATGCATTGTCAAGAGCATACAATATTCAGGAATTTAGTAGTCTTATGAAAGAATTAGATGCTATTAATCCTAGAGTATAACCTTACTTTAAAGATATTAGCTAACATAAATGGGCACGTTCACATTGCTCAGCAAATCAAACAACAGCAATGATATCAAGCATAGTTGAATCAGCAAATGCAGCAAACAAGTATACAAAAGAGCTTCCAGTTATAGATTTGTTAGATTTTATGACAAAACTGGTACAGAAGTGGAATTACACAAATGCAAATGTTGCCAAATTCAAAAATAGCATATTAACCAAAAAGTATGAAGCCTTGTTGAAAGAGACAAAGATTGAACCACAAACAATGATGGTGTAAATATTTTTAATACAGTACAAAACTTACTTATCATTATAATTTCAACCAATCACTAACTTATACTTTTTTTCTTATAACAACAAGTTATCCCTTCAACTTAATTTGTTCATTCTATAATGGATGGTTACATCAAGCATATTGTGTCTCTTCATGAGAAGACTTGCACATATCGAAAGTTTTAAGTAGATGAATTGTAATGTGCACATGCAATGGTAGTACTGATGAAATTTCATCTTAATGAAATCATGTATTGCTCCGCTTATTACATTATGGATTTCTTAAAGAGAGCATATGATGCACCAGTACATTCTTTGCCTGACAAAAGTATATGTGAAATTCCTAATAATGTGTCATCACGTCAAGTGTTGCCACCAAATGCCAAAATTCTACCGGGAAGGCCTAAAAAAACATAGAGGAAAAAAAGTATTTGAATCATGCTTTCCTATAACACAAATAACATGTGGTCGATATGGAGGTTAAAGACACAATCGAAGGACCTATAAAAAAATTCCAAATAAAAATTGAAGTGTCTATTATTTCACAATAGTTAAGCATTATAAAAACTTTGTAATATACTTTTAATGTTTTTAGAATATTCAAATTATGGAATAAATTTTCATTAATGTTAGACCCCATAATTAATTCAATCGAAGTAAGTCGTTTTATTAGAAAAGTTGACGAACTTGGCATACTTGAACTTAAGTAAGTTCGCGGTGCTTAATTATAATTAGAGTGCACATTTTTTTTAGTTAGAGTCGGGAGTCCTCAATTGGATTTAAATAGAAAAGTTTGGGGACCTACCTGAACAATGGGCTAACTAGAAGCCCTTGGGTGCAATTTTTAATAACTTAGGGTCTATAAATACCTCCCCTTTGTTCCAAAACAAGAACATTTTTGTTCTTGACTTGGTTCTTGCCTTGAGAGCTTGAAGAAGAAGAAGGAGAGA
>JAOTQJ010144317.1:1249-28293 GCA_025642045.1 Solanum sejunctum | reverse complement strand
CATTGACTATTTGCAACTCAATAAGGTCACCATGAAGAACAAGTATCCTTCGTCAAGAATAGATGACCTATTAGATCAACAACAAAGGGCTAGTCACTTATCAAAAATTGACCTTCGGTCCATCTATACAAATTGTGGACAAGGGGGTCTGATATTCCCAAAATGGCTTTCTGAACAAGATATTGGCATTTTGAATTGTGATGATGTCCTTCGGCCTAACCAATGTTTCAACAGTTTTTTGGATCTCATGAATAAGTTCTTTAAATCCTACCTTGACATGCTTGGGTGGTATTTATTAATGACATTTTGATCTATTTATAGAGTGAATAAGAGCATTCTAAACATCTAAGGGTAGTATTGCAAACATTCAGGGAAGAAAGGCTATTTTCCAAGTTTGATAAATGCAAAATTTTCTTGAAGGAAATGGCATTCTTAGGGCATGTGGTGTCTAGTGACGGGATTAAACTGGATCCAAAAAAGACAAAGGTGATAAGAAATTGGCTTAGACACTTGACCCCAATGGATATTAGGAGTTTCTCCTGGCATAAACAGTTTCTCTTTAATTGCTTCTCTGTTATCAAAGTTGACAGCAAGAAGGCTAAATTTGTATGGACGGATGAATGTGAAAGAATTTTCTAAACTTTAAAATATGAGCTTACATTCACTCCTATTTTGGCGCTATCGGAAGGGTTAGAAGGGTTTGTGGTGTACTGTGATTCTTCGAGAGTTGGGTTGGGGTGCGTCTTAATGTGAAATGGCGAGGTTATTGCCTATGCTTCTAGGTAACTAAAGGTGGATGATCATAATTACCCTACCCTTGATCTTGAATTAGTGGTAATGGTATTTGCCCTGAAGATATGGCATCACTATTTGTATGGGTTTATGTAGATATGTTCATCATCCATAAAAGTCTTTAGTATGTATTCACTCAAAGAGATCTTAATTAGAGGCAAAGGAGATGGTTATAGTTCCTTAATGATTACAAAATAACTGTGTATCATCATCTAGGCAAAGCTATGTTTGTGGCTAATGCTGTAAGTAGGGTGTCTATAGAGAGTGTGGCTCGTGTGGGGGATAGCTAGAAAGAATTAGTAAGAGAGTTCAATCAATTGTCTAGGTTTGGGGTCATAACAAGTGAAGCTGAAAATGGAGGTGTGGTGGTGGTAGATGGTTCTAAGTCTTGCTTGATCGAAAAAGTCAAATTTAAATAAGATCTTGACCCTACTTTGGTGAAATGGAAGTCATTGATGAAGATTGAAAGCTAGAGGTTTTCTCCCAAGTGGAAGATGGTGTCCTTAGGTATTAAGGTAGGTTATATATGCCCGATATTGATGATGTAAGAGATTTGATCTTGAAAGTTGAATATAGTTCATCTTATTTTATTCAACTTGGTTCCAATAAAATGGATAAAGATTTGATGGAAGTGTATTGGCGAGATGGTCTAAATAGGATATTGCCAAATTTGTAGCTAGTTTTCATAATTACCAACAAGTCAAGGTTGAACACCAAAGGATGGGTGGCCTAACGTAATACATTGAGATTTTTACTTGGTAGTAGGAAGAGATTATGAGGCATTTTGATTCCATTTGTGCCATTGTTGATAGAATGACAAACTCGGCTCACTTCCTATCGGTTAAGATGACCTCTCATGCCAAAGATTATGCCCAGTTGTATATTCAAGAGTTGGTAAGAATATATGTGGTTCCATTGGCTATTATTTGGATTATGGTACTCATTTCACGTTGCACTTTTGGAGGTCTTTTCAAAAGGGCCTTGGTTATAAAGTCAAACTTAGCATGGAATTTCACCCTCAAATGCATGGCCAAGCCGAGAGGACTATCTAGTCTCTTGAGGATATACTTAGGGCTCATATCTTGGAGTTTAAGGGTATTTATGATGAGCATCATCCACTTATAGAGTTTGCTTATAACAATAGCTACTACTACAACATTGGAATGGCTCCTTTTGAAGTCTTATATGGGAGCCATTATAGATCCCCAGTTGGAGAGTTTGAAGTGGAGGAGATGGCTTTGTTTGGTCCGGATCTAGTTATGGAAGGTTTGGAAAAGGTGAAATGATATGTGAGAGTTGAATACGGCTCAAAGTCAGCAAAAGTCCTATGTTAAAACTAGAAGTAGAGACCTTGAGCTTGAAGTTGATGATTGGGTGTACTTGAAGGTTTCACCAATCAAGGGCATGGTTAGTTTTCACAATAAAGGAAAATTGAGCCCTACATATATGTAGGCCCTTACTAAATCTTTATATGTGTTGGTAAATTTTCATAAGAATTGGAGTTGCCCATGGAAATGGGTATAGTTCATCTGGTTTTCCATGTCTCTATGTTGAGGATATATATTAGAGACCGAAATTCCATTGTGCCCTTGGAAGTGGTGAATGTAGAAGAGAACTTGACTTATGAGTAAGTCCCAATTGGTATATTAGATAGACAAGTCATGCTGTTGAGGAACAAAGACGTACCATCCATCATGGTCCTTTAGAGGAACCAATAAGTCAAAAGAAATTGGGAAACTGAAGAAGATATTACAAAAATGATACCCCTACCATTTACATTCTAATCAAGCTTGAGGTACTATGACTTATTACAATTAAGAACCTTTTTTCCTTGAATGTAATTATTTCATGCCAACTATGCATGGTTATGTGATACTGAGGTTGCATTGTAATTATTATTTGAAGCATGATATAGAGATTTTCATGGTCAACATATTGCATTTGGAATTAGATACATGTATTCCTTTCTTGAGAGCTTGACTTAGCAACATATGTGATGAATGTTCCCAAGGGGAAGATATTGTAAGGCCCCACCTATGAGAAGTTTGAAAAGTGCAAGAAATGATTTCGAGAAATTTTTTGAGTGTCAGTTGTTACGAGGGGTCTTACGAGTTGTAATTAGTTCCACAGGACGTAACTAGTTCTCATGGGTTAAAATTTAGACATAGTGAAAATGATTATTTCTGAAGTTAGGTGTATGACTTATCAAATGGTCCATAAAGCGACTTACAAGGTCTAAGTCAGGTCGTAAAATGTCATTCAGAGAAAGGTTTCTCAACGTCTGGAATTGTATCAGGTGAGACCCTTACCTATGGCCTATAAGTTGGACCATGGCCCGTAAATAGGGTGTCATAGTCCTTTCTGGTAGAATTGTTTCAATGTTATGCCACGTCGTTCAGAGACCCTCAAATCCTTACTTTCCGTCCTTATACACCCCTAACACTTATATTCTAATTCATTTTCCTCAAAATGTAAGTCTAAAACTTTCCTAAACTCCCTCAAGTCCTCCAAGGCTTCATGAAGAAGACACTAAACTGGGGTTTCGGATTTCCTCAACTCCAAGTCTGATTTTCCTCCACTAAACCACCAAGGTATGTGGGTTATGATCACGGAAACCTTTCCTACACAACATCAATCATGCCTCTTATCCATATTTTATTCTCAAGCTATGGCAATACATGATGATTTTATGAATTCTTTTACATGAAGATAACATGAAGCATTCTATGTTGGTTCATCATTATGAATCATTATGAACTACAGTAGCATGTGAAATCTATGATTTATATGAGGGTTTGATGATGCTTTAACCAAGTCTTTACTATGTTTTGGTGGGTTCTTTGAATAATGAATAAGTGACTCTATCTTGCAACTCTTATGGCATTTTCTCATGATTTGCATGGTTTTTTAAGTTATGTATATGCACCCAACATGGTTTTGAAATAAGATCTATGCCAAGCTTCTGTGATGTTAAGGACCTTATGGTAAGATATGTGAATTATAAATAATATGAATTGAAGGATGAAAATATTGTGAAGCCCTATCTTTGTTATATGAAGCTTTGACTTTGATGAGCTACTCCATGAAAATATTATGATACTATGATGCTTAGCATATATGGCTATAAGTATAAATTGAATATTCCTCGGATTGTGACTTAGCACCGTGAGGACTTTGGTAGATGACCATTGTCTCATAACTATGTTGCCACCATAGGTTTGTGAATTAGCTAATGAATCCATATTGCTAGGATTATATGATTGGCCAAATAGGGTGGTATTCCCACAAGTTTGTTAAAATAAGATTAATTGAAAAGGGTGGAGTTCCTATACGGGGTTTATGGAGCATTTGTTCAAAATGGAGAAGTTCATGTAAGGTCAATGGTTGGTTTACCTTGGCAAAGTAGACCACTCCTTGGCCTCTTAGTAGCTCGGGATGCCAAATAGTAGTTCGTTTGGTGTTATATGTTGGTTATGGCCCCTTCCCCTATATGTACAATATTTTATGTGACAATATGACTCCTCATGAATTCTTTGATTATGGTGCTCAGCATACTATACTTTTAAGCTTACATCCGATGATTTACGATTCTACATATTGTTTAATCATGCCTTATGTTCTTTGTTGCATTGCACCCTGCATACTCAGTACATTCCAAATACTAACACATACTTTTTCATACATGATCTAATGATATAGGACCCAAGTTCCTTTTTATCCTCCTCCTCCACATGGCTAAGCAATTCAAGTGAAGATTGGCTATTGGGGAGTCCTCCACTTCTGGGGACAATATCCACGTACTTTCATACTTTTATTTAGACTTATCTATTTTTATTTACTATCTTTTGAGGATGAGCTAGAAAGATATCTTGTCCCCTATTCTATTCATGATTAAAGGTGTTGTTGGATATGATATGCTATGTACATATGAGCGTAACTCTTTATGCTTATGTAATTATGGAAGAGTTCCCTTAGTCCCATGTTCCCTCTATGTGTAAATTGCCTATCGTGTTGTTGTGATGGAAGTCCCAACTCTTTATTGCCCCATAGAATAAGTCATACTTAATCGTCTCTTAGACTTTATTTGCTATGTGGTATATGCTAATACTCATCCTGATAATATCCCCATAGGGTGAGTCCAAAATCCTGCTTCCCTTAGAATTATTTTCTACTTGTTTATTGATTATTTATGCTTTCGCAACCATGGATGTGTTATGCATGCTTAAGAGACTTATTTGGGGTTCCTTTAGGTTCCCCATTCGTCGTGTCATGTCTAGGCCCTAGGCTTGTGTTATGACAATTATAACATCTCCTATGTGACTCAAAATTTCTTTATGATGTATTTCCCTAATAAGTTAAATCTATGCATTATTTCATGAATTTTACTTGATATTATTTTTCAAGAGGCAAAATTGTGTAGGAAAAGGGTAAACTTTGATTTTTAGGTGACCCTATCGAAAAATAATTTTTTAGGTCATTTGGACCTACACAAGAAGGGTGCGAGACCAACTCACATCGCCCACTTGTTTCCCGAAATTATAAAAGTGGCCTATACTCTTTGCAATGTGAAAACAAAGGAGAATGAACTTTGCAAAATGATACACTATGGGGGAACCAAGGCGTGATGCACCCTTGGTCCCTATATATGTAAAATTCTTCAAACATTGCCAATTTCAAGTGAGGGCAATTGGGTAATAGGCCAAAGCCCTTATAGATGAGATTCCTCTTCTGTTCCACCATTTATTAGCCCTAAATATCACTTTAACATTCTCAAAATCCTCTCTAATCATCACAAAAATCCCTCATCCAATTCCAAGATTCTGAAGAACTCTCATTGAAGATCAAGAATACAAGTGAATCCTTCAAACTTTCTTAACTTTTCATTATTGATTTCAAGGTTTAATATTTATGTTTTTATTATTAAATTCAAAGTTTAAGGTATATGGTCTTCATCCATGGGTTCTTTTACCCATGGAGCCCAGTTCTCCCTTTTTATGAAATTTCATTATTTCAAGGTTTAATACTTTATGGGTACGTCCTATTATACATTATGAATATATTTAAGTTTGATTTTATCAAGTATTGAGTTGGTTATGTATGAATACCTATTAGTGTGTGATGTTATGAATGGCTTATGAAGCTAATACTATGCATTCAATGATATCTTGAAAAGCTATGATAAATTATGAGGTTTTTGAATGGATTCATGATACCCAAATTGGGGGTTTTACTACAATGTTTGTGGGTTGCATTCAATGATTTCCAATTGACTATGCTTTACTCTAATCATGCCATATATTCTTGAGTTACATGATTTTCGGTTCAATTGCCTACACCTAGCATGTTCTACTAAGTTTACATGATAAAATATGGCAAGTTGATGAAAGAGTTATTGCAAGTTATGCAATACAAGTGTGTTATGATAAATTATTGACTCCTAAGCATGTATTGAACTCATGAAAGTTCATATGATTAATAAACAATATTTTGAGCCTTTATGATATGTTACCACCCACTTATGATGTAATATTGCTCACTTGAGGGGTCAAGTATGTAAAGTGTTCTACCCTCTTGTGAATGAATAATGCCCACATGAAGGGGTCAAGTATGTGAAATGTTCTACCCACATGTGCATGGCTAGTGCTCACTTGAAGGGGTCAAGTATATGAATAAGCTACTCTTACCATGTTAACATATATTTACAAGTTATCCATGATAGATTACACTTATTATTATTTAAGTATTCCATAGGACTAGACTTAGCACCAAATGAGGATTAAGGTGGGGGCTCGACCCAAGGGGTCCTTACATAAAATCTTAGTCCCATAACTATTTGCCATCATAGGTACACATTCCTTTGTTATATGGGATTTTACTAGTGGATCCACCATGGTGGTGATATGGTTTACCTTGGCAAGTTGACCTCTTCTTTTTTAATATAGAAGCAAGACCAGGCTTTCAAGTAGTAGTTAACCTTTTCTTATATCTTGGTTATAGTTTTCTACCACATATGAATGCCGTGTTATGCATGTTTGACTTAATCATTGATCATATCTGTCATATTGAGCTTATATATAATGTACATAATTGTGCATCTTGTTTATTATGGCTTATGTCCTTTGTTTGCATTGCATGTCTCATATCTAGTATATCTCAAGTACTAACACATACGTTTTGCCTATATGATCCAACCATGTAGGGATTAAAACTCTTGTTCACTCACCTACACATGGCTAGTATGTTGGATTGAAGATTTGATATTGATAAGTCCTCCACTTCAATGAAAATAACCACTTTCTTTTATGCTATGCAATAGACTTATTACTTTTGAGGGTGAGACTGGGATATATCTTGGCCCCCGTTCCATTCATATTAGAGGCATTGTTGGACAGATATATATGATCATCTTGACTTTTGTTATACTTATATAAATATGAAGACTTCCTTTAGTCCCTATCCCTTAATGTTTTGTTGAATGTGATGGCATGTAATGAAAGTCCTAAGCCCCTATTCTACCCATAGTGTGAGTCATTCTTACCCACCTCTTAGTCTTTGCTGTCTATTTGTTAGTGGAAAGTCCTACTCCCTTTATATCCCTATAGCTTGATTCCAAAGCCGCAATTCCCTTAGAATTATTATCTAGATGTTTAATTAAGCTTTGACAACTAAGGATGTGCTTACTTATGCTTATAGGCTTGTTTTGGGTTCCTTCGGATTCCCTATTTACCATGTTGCACTGAGGTCCTAGGCTTGGGTCATGACATGATCATCCCAACTTCTTTTTAGTTCTAACACGCAATCCCTCAACATATCCTTCAAGTGTTTGAATGGTTTTTAAAGATTGCTCATCCATTTGATGATGGAAGGTGCTACTCAATTTCCCCTAGTACCAAGGTCCTTTTGAAATGACCTCTAAAAATCAGAGGTGAATTGAGACCTATGATCTAATATGATTACAATGGAACCCCATGCAACCTCACCATCTATAAGATATATAATTTGGCATAGTTTGCGGTACTAAAGGTTGTCTTAATCAATAAGAATTGAGCTAACTTCATCATTCTACCACTGCCCCTCATATGGAGTCAAAATGCCTCTTGGTCTTAGGCAACCTAGTTTAAAAGTCCATATTAATCTCTTCCCATTTCCAAGTGGGAATTTCAATGTCTTGAGCAAGGGTACTCGAGCTTTGATGTTCAACTTTAAATTGTTGACAATTGGAGCATTCAGACATAAAACTTGCTATATCTTTCTTTATTTCATTCGACCAATACACCTTCGTCAGGTCTCTATAATTTATGGGATTAATAGAATAGGAGGAATTGTGAGCTTTTTGCAACATCAAATCTCTCAACCCAATAATGCTCAATACAGATACTCTACCTTTGCAATGAAGTACCCTGCTCTAGCTTTTGCGGATACCTCTATCTTACCTTCCATCACCAAGAACATCAATTCAACCAAGGAGTGATCAAGGTCATGGTTAGACTTGACATCCTCAATCAATAAAGACTCAGAGCTATTCAATACCAATACACCACCATTACTAACATTATTCACCCTCACTCCCAACCTAGCCAACCTAAGGACTTCCTTTTCTAATTTCCACTTTTCATAATGTTCAAGATACGACACACTACCCATAGATAAACTACTAAGTGCATTGACTACCACGTTAGCCTTCCCCTGTGATATTCCACACTCATGTCATAACCCTTGAGAAGTTCTAGCTACCATTTTTGGCTTAAGTTTAGGTGACTTTGACTGAACACATGTTGGAGGCTTTTCTGTTCGGAGAAGATATCAAGATGAACCCCATACAAGTCATGAAGCCATATATTTAATGCAAACACCACGACTACAAGTGCAAGGTCATGTGTCGAATAATTCTATCCATGTACCTTTTATTGCCTTATGGACAAGGCAAGCACCTTCCCATTTTTCATCAATATATAACCCAAACCAACCCGTGAGACATCATAATACACCAGACATCTCTCGATTCTATCTTGAAAGGTCAATATTGGATCCCAAATCAACTGATCCTTCAAGGTTTAGAAATTCTTCTCACACTCATTTATGTGCACAAACGTTACTTTCTTTTGAGTCAACATAGTCAAAGGTGACAAAATGGAGAACAAAACTTCCAACAAACTTTCTTTTTGTGATTTCAAGTCTTGCATTTCAGCCCCCTATGTCATTCATGTGCATTCATATTTAAGTTGGAAAGTTTATGATGATTTTACACTTACGTTGAGATTTTGAAAATGGTGTTTTTAATGTAATGTTGCATTCTTGTTTGGGCTGAATTTATGATGATCACTCTTTTCTTGTACATCCCTTTTATATTCGAGGACGAATGTCCCCAAGGGGGAGATATTATAACGCCCTCAAAAAGTGCCCGAAAATGTACCTTGGAAGAGCCTAGAATCATAATTTAAATATATCTAAAAATCTATTCGTTATTTTGAAAATCTGACTTCATATTCTTGTTGACGGGGTCAAATTTAGTGGTAAATGATTCTAAACTGAATTTAGAGCAACCATATAAAAATCCAAAAATCACAAAAAACTCTATTTAGAAGGGTCAATTTTAAAGGGGCGTATCTCTTAACATACAAAGAACAGGATGGACCACGACCTACCAAATTAAAGCCCTTTGAATTAGCTTTCCAATGCACTAGGTTTTGCCTCATTTCGAGTTTGATGAAGGAGTTAGGCCCATTTTCATAGAACTCATTTGTGCAGAAAATATAGATTCTAATGGGATTTTCACGTCTCCTCCACGACACACCCTTGTTGTTTCTGGTGCCTGTTTTAATTTTTTTGGTTCAATACTTTATTTCATGGGCCTAAGACTTTCGACACTTCAAAATACATATACTTAGCCATATTTTACCCTTATATCATCCTAAACATTCCCCAATACTCACTTAAACATTTGGACTCATATTTAAATCTAAATTCAAGTCCCAAACTTAAGACCAATCTCAAGGATTTCATCAACGATCTCATTCAAGCTTCAAGTCTCTATTTCCAATCTTCTTGAAGGGTTCTCCAAAGTCAAGGTATGTGGTATTGAACCATTGGGTCCTTTCACCCATGGTGCCTAAGTCTCCTTTTTATTAATATTGCATGATATAAAGTTGATTTTACATGTGGGTCTTGCATATTGAGAAATTTTATTGCACGGTGATTTTAGTTCATGAAAGTATGGTTGTTTTAGATATTTTGAGCTCTAAATCTTGGATCTAATGTTAGATTCGATGAGAGGTTTTGATATGAATGTCTTAGGGGTGCTGAAAGGTGTTTATTGATGGTCTTACAATAGATTTTCTTGCATGATTTCATCTCTAAGTTTTATGGTCTTTTACCCCTATTACACCCCCCAAGTCTTTAATAAAATGTCCGGCTAGGGTTTCTTGTGGAATAGATGTTTCAAAGAATGAGATATAATATGATTGACTAAATGATGATGAAATGAGCTTATGTATATGATGAATATTATGTAAAGTGTTGTATTAGACCATATGATGAATCCTATATAAAGTGTAGAACTCGACCATGCCCAATTCGGGGGGTCTAAGCACCCGGATAACCTAGTGAAGGGTTTGTACTTCTCCACCTTAGTGATGGGGCGACATTATCATCAACCTGGATGAGGGTCAGTACTCATCAACCTAGTGATGGGGCGACATCATCACTAACCTAGATGGGGGTTAGTACTCATCAACCAAGCAAAAGGTTTATACTTCCCCACCTTAGTGATGGGGCAGCATTATTACTAACCTAGATGACAGTGAGTACTCATCCACCTAAGTGATGGGGTGGCGACATCACTAACCTACCAAAGGGTTCATACTTTGGAAATTTTGTTTGGTCTCTTCTACACATATGAAATCCTATATGAACATGAGTTATCTAGCCATGCTTATACATTTGACAACATGCCATTTTTCTATACTATGCCTATTGTCTATTATATGCATCTTGATTATGAAGCATATCTATTGTTGCATTGCATCGCACATACTTAGTACACTCAAACGTACTAACGTATATTCTATACCTACATAATATTTCTGTGTAGGAACCAGAGCTCCTATTGATTCTTTATGTGGCTAGATGGATTGTTAAAGTTAGCCTTTGGTGAGTCCTCCATTTTGGAGAAAATGACTATTCTCTTATACTATGTTCCAATACTATCTTTTGTTTTATGTATGTATTAACTATGAGGGTGATCTTGGTTGCTTATTTTGGCCCCCGCTCTTATCTATGTAGTAAAGGTGTTGTAGGACATGTTATGTGTTATGTTTGAGCTTCGGCTCACATACGATATTCAAGCATTTAAGTATAAATCTCTCCCTTAGTCCCAGTTCCTATTGTTTATGTTTCTTACGTTGTTTTATATTGCTTCCATGACCAAGGATGTATAGTGATATGCTATGAGGCTTGTATGAAGTCCCTTCGGGTTCCCCATTCACCAATCACGTCTAGGCCTTAGGCTTGGGTCGTGACAACTACATTTTCAAGGTCAATATTCATTAGATTTCAGTGATTCTAAAGGCTAACTTGTGCATTTTTTTGAGACGAACATCACAGGAGTGTTGGAAATTACTTTTGGCATGCTGGTCAAGGTAAAATTTACTGTTTTGCTATATTTAAGGTTGTAAAATACCAGAAACTTCGAACAAAGATTTTTTCGCTATTTCTTATCAAAATATATGAAATTTAGGTCTAAACTATATTACTTTCTGATTTATATTATTGTATGCTTAGATTCTTGTGGTTTAACTATATTTTTGAAGAATTTGATAATGAAACTATTGAATATAATTTTTTTTAAAAGAAATGTAACTTGATTTTAAGGTTGTTTCTCATTGTTCTAAGTGTCACGACCCAATCCTAGAGCCTAGACGTGACTAGCAAATGGGGAACCTGAAGGATCCCCAAACAAGCCTTGTAACATATTATTGCAAAACAACGTAAGAAAAATAAATAAGGGAAATTGGGACTATGGGAGAGACTCATATCTAAATAGCTTGAATATCATAAGTAAGTCAATGCTCAAGCATAATGCATACCTTGCCCAACAACACCTCTAACATAGGACTTAACGGGGGCCAAGACAAGCAATTGGGCTCTCCCTCATAGTAAAAGTATACCAAAAAGAAGGATAGTCTTTCATACATAGCTTAAGAACATAGATATTGCCCTCACACATGAGGACTCACCAACTAGCTGGAATGGATACCACTAGCCATATGGAGGAGGTGACCAAATAAAGCTCTAGTTCCTACATGGTAACATCATATAGGCTTAGAGTATGCGTTAGTATGTTTGAATGTACTAAGTATGTAGGATGCAATGCTACAAGAGATAAGCATCATAATGAAAATGCATAATAATAGGCAATAGGCATAATATAATAATATTGCATGTACGATCAATGCTTAAATAAAACATGCTTAAGTAACTCATGCTTATATAGGATCACATATGTGTAGAAATGACCATACTAGATTTCCAAATGTACAACCCTTTGGAAGGTTAGTGATAATGCCGCCCCATCACTTAGGTGGATAAGTACTAACCCTCATCTAGGTTGATGAGTACTAACCCCCATCTAGGTTAGTGATAATACCACCCTATCACTTAGGTGGATGAGTACTAACCCTTATCTAGGTTGATAGGTACCAACCCATATCTAGGTTAGTGATAATGCCGCCCCATCACTAAGTGGAGAAGTACAAACCCTTCACTAGGTTATCCAGGCACTTAGACTCCCTAGATTGGGCTTGGTTGAGTTCTACACTTTACATAGGATTCGTCATATGGCCTTATGAAACACTTCATATAGGAATAATCATATGCATAAGCTCAGTTAATCATCATAACATCATATATCATATCTCATGCCTAGGACCTTCAATTCCTCAAGAAGTCATAACCAGACATTTTATCAAACACTTTGGGGGGTGTAGTGGGGGTAAAAGACCATGTAATTTAGAGATAAAATCATGCAATAAAATCTATTGTAAAACCATAATTAAACACCTTGCACCACCTCCATGATATGCACATCCAGACCCTTAATCAAAACTTATAATAAATCCAAGATATGTAGCTCACAACATAGCAAATAGTCATAACTTTACATAGCTTTAACATAGTTCATAAATATGTTAATACTAGTAAACCTATTTCTAAAATCAACTTTAAATCATGCGATTTAGGAAAAAAAAAAGCTTGGGTATCATGGGTCAAAGGAACCCATGAAAGAAACCCACATACCTTAGGTCTAGAGTTGCTCGGAATTGAGATTGGGAAGAATGGAGGCTTGGAAATGATCTTTGAATCTAATATTGTTCTTGGGTTTCCTTGAAAATGAATTGGATCTTGATGGAGGCTTTTGAGGGAACTGAGAGTGTATTTGAGATGAGTTTGATGAGTTTGAACCTTTTGAAATATTGTTTAGGTCTTTTAGGAAGGTTAAGATAGTATTGGAAGTCTAAAAAGGGCATTAGAGTAATTAAAATTTATAGAGACACCATAAGTAAACGAATGGAAAAATTGGCAAAGTGTCATCTCACTGGAGACTTCACAGGCCGTGCGGAACTCCACTGGTCATGTGGAGTGCCCATGTGAAGTGCCTGAGTTACAAAAAATGGAAGTTGGGACACTTGGAAAAATTGACGTCTCGTCACTTTGATGGCCACTTTGACTGACTCGGCCACTTTGACCCACCGTGTTGTGTTACACAGACCATGTACTGCTCCATCCCACCTCACTTAGAGAATAAAATGTTAGTGGCCACCACACGCCTAGGTGACATGGCCTGTACCCCTTTACACGAGCCGTACAAGACCACACTACCCGTATGGGTGCCTATGGGACTTCACTACATGGGAGGGTCTTACAAAAATAGTCATAACTCCTTCATCCGATGTCAAAATAAGGAGAAAGAAAGTGCATTGGAAATATAACTCAGAGAGATTTCATTTGACATGTCGTGCACCACCCAGTTTCAAATGTGGTAAAAGTTATGCTAGTTTAAAGTTGACCATTCTATAAAACTACACCTAAAACTCAACTTGGAGGTAAGTCTTGAACTCATTTAGGTACTAGGAGTCTCCCATGAATCTAGTACACCTCTCACCTCACCAAATGAGGCTTGAAACATGGATATACAAGAGAATAAAGTTATGGGGTGTCACAATATCTCCCCCTGGGAACATTCATCCCCAAATGTCAAAGAAACATACACAAGTAAAGTAGTTATAAATACTTTAGCCCAAACATGAATGCAATAATGCACGAAAACATGATTTCCAAGGAAATTTCAACATGCACATCAAAATTCTCATAATCTTATTAACATGAACATGAATGCGTGCAATGACATAAGGGCCGAAACTTCAGACTAAGAATTATTAAAAAGGACTTAACATGCCATCATAAGCTTGAATTGAATGAAAGAGATGTGGATATTGCTTCTCTATGCCTACACCGGCCCCTCGAGAAACACGTACGAATAGACGACTCTTCCAAAGAGGCCTTTATGAACACCATATCATCATTAACCAACTTTTCTACTCATTTATCAAACACCTCTACCGGAACCTTCTTTTAAGACAACTTGTCCTCCACATCACCCACAGTTTCAAGGAGTGCTATAACACTAGAGTCACCAACACATCCCATCCACCTAGAAGCATGAAGAACTGGACAGACCTTATCTACATCCATAGGCAATCCCAAACTTATGCAACCTTACCAACCTCCTTCTACACTCTATAAGGACTCACAGTCCTCAACTCAATTGTAAACCTTAAACACATCTAGTCTACTTGGTACCATAACCACCATGTCCCCCTTGGGACACAACCTCCACTCTATCATTTTCTCACCCAAAACTTCTAACTCTATCAAGGCGAAATGAAGGCCTTGCCTAATCTAGGCCTCTTAAAAAAAGAAGATTAGGAATCACCAAGGATACTATACTATCATTCCCAACTTCCCTCATCCTACTTCTAACCTAGCAAATAGATGGACCCTACTAGTCTCCTCCTTTCCATCATTATCCACATATACTAAGCTACCTATAATCAACCTACTTAGAGCACCAATCAGGACACTAGCCTTACCGAAAAAAATCTCACAGTCATATCATAATGGTTAAACAATTCTAACCACCTTCTTGTTACTTACAAAGCATACTTATCATCTTTTAGTAAACAACCACTCATCCTCCAAGACTCGCAACATTACCCCTAAATAATTCACAAGCTCTACACAATTGAATACCTCATTAATAGAGACCACCACAAACATATAAAGGTAGGGCTTTAAGACCCTATTCTAGAGACCCATAAACATAGCCAATATATACATCAACCAATCTCCATGAAGACACAAAATACATGCAACTATTCCATCCTAAGTATAACACCACAAACTACCACACCAACTCTAACAAGTCACAAGGCAAAACCTAATGCAAGATGAACATGGATCAATACTTATGGACTTTCTAGCAACCAAAACAGTAAAGAGAGAAACAATGGCACACCAACCCCAACAATGCACATACATCAAAGCCAAGAAAACTTCAACTTATCGATAATAACTTTGGACACTTCTTCCTTCCTTGTAGAGCATAGAAATGATTATGTCTTAGAGAGCCCTCTATATCAACTTTACGATATTTACCCTTATTGCGATACTGAGGGCATTAAAAATTTTATGACCCATCTCCCCACAGCCAAAATAAGTGTTAGTGTCCCTCAAGCATGGCTACTATGATCCTTACCATACTTTGGACACCTAACATTCGTAGCCACATCTTCAACACCTCGGGCCCTTAGGAAATCATTAGCAAAGCATACCATAGAATCATAAGGAGACCCTTGGCCATGATGAGACCGGCCACCCTTTTGGAACTTACCATCAAAACTAGCCCTCTTGTCCTCATGATCTCTTCTCTTCCTCAATTTCTCCTCCTCCATTTGTTCGACATATGTCATCAACCAAGATAAGTCCATGTCACCAATTAGTAAACAGACCGACATTTTTTACTCACCAAATTGGAGACCCCTATCATAAACTTATTCATCCTAGATCTAGGATTGGCCACTAAATTAGGAGCATATTTTGAAAGTTAATTAAAATTGAGGGCCTACCCCCTCACACTCATAGAACCTTGTTTCAAGTTCTAAAATCAACCAACATTGCTTCCCTAAGCCCAAGAGGGAAAAATCGATTAAGGAAAGCCAATTTGAACTCTTTCCAAAGTATTTTATAACCATTTCCCTTCTCCCCCTTTCATTGATCATACCAAATTTTGGATACCCCCTTGAGTTGGTATGCCACTAACTCTGCCTTTTCATTCGGCCTAACACCTATGATATTCAAGATTTTGTAGACCTCATCAATAAAATATTGTGGATCTTCCTCCACCTTTGACCCATAGAAGAAGTATCTTACCCTAGATCCCGAGGTAGTAGCATGAGGGGCTTTGGCCCCTTGGTTGACTTGAATGGCCACAACTTGGGCAAGCATAGTGAGAGCATCCCAGAGCTCACCATTGGTAGGTGCTCCTTGGGAGTTTGGGCCTTTCTTCCTCGAGTGTTTGGCATGATCTAGCATAGTAAAGAATAATCTTTTAGGAGGGAAAGAACTTACTACAACTCTATAGCATGACTTAGATTATGAAAAAGGGAAACATTTCATAAAACATCTCAAAGCCTCTTATTCATAGTCATGGCGCACTTCACAACCATGAATAGAACACTAATCGATGCGGTGAGTTAGATTCTGAGGATCTATCAACCTAGTGCTCTGATACCATCCTTGTCCCAACCCAACCCTAGGGCTTAGAAGTGATTGGCAAATGGGAAACCCGAATGAACCCCAAACAAGCCTCAAAGCATATCATTAGACATCCTTGGTCACGAAAGCAATGCAAAACAATGTAAGAAACATAAATAAGGGGAATTGGGACTATGGGAGAGACTCATTTAAATAGCTTGAATATTATAAGTAAGTCAATGCTCAAGCATGATGCATAACTTGCCCAACACCACCTCTAACATAGGACTTAACGGGGTCCGAGACATGCATCTGGGCTTACCCTCATAGTAAAAGTATACCAAAAAGAAGGATAGTCTTTAATACACAGCTTAAGAATATAGATATTGCCCTCGCATATAAGGACTCACCAACTAGCTTGAATAGATACCACTAGCCACGTGGAGGAGGATAATGACCAAATGAAGCTCCAGATCCTACATGGAAATATCATGTAGGCATAGAGTATGCATTAGTACATTTGAATGTACTATGTATGTAGGATGCAATGCTACAAGAGATAGGCATCCTAATTGAAATGCATAACAACAGGCAATAGGCATAATATAACAATACTGCATGTATGATCAATGCTTAAATAAAACATACTTAAGTAACTCATGCTTATATAGGATAGCATACGTGCAAAAAAGACTAAGCTAAATTTCCAAATTTTCGAACAACACTTTGGTATGTTAGTGATGATGTTGCCCCATCACTTAGGTGGATGTGTACTAACCTTATCTAGGTTGGTGATAATATCACCCCATCAATTAGGTGGATGAGTACTAACCTCATCTAGTTTGATGAATGCTAACCTCCATCTCGATTAGTGATGATACCGCCCATCACTTAGGTGGACGAGTATTAACCCTCATCTAGGTTAGTGATGATGCCACCCCATCACTTAGGTGGATGAGTACTAAACCTCATCTAGGTTGATGAGTACCAACCCTCGTCTAGGTTAATGAGTACTAAGCCCCATCTAGGTTAGTGATGACGCCACCCTATCACTAGGTAGAGAAGTACAAACCCTTTACTAGGTTATCCGGGCGCTTAGACCCCCTAAATTGGGCATGGTTAGTTCTACACTTTACATAGGATTCATCTATGGTCTTATGCAACATTTCATATAGTAATAATCATATACATAAGCTCATTTCATCATCATAACATTATTCATATAATATTTCATGCTTAGAACCTTCAATTCCTCAAGAAACCATAATTGGATATTTTATCATACACTTGGGGGGTGGGGGTAGGGGTAGGGGTAAAAGACCGTGCAATTTAGAGATGAAATCATGCAAGAAAATCTATTATAAAACCATCAATCAAAACCTTGCAACACCCCAAAGTTATTCACATCAATATCCCTTATCAAAACTTACAATAGATCAAAGATATGTAGCTCACCACATAGCAAAGTAGTCACAACTTTACATAGCTTTAACATAGTTCATAAACATGTTTGTACTAGTAAACCCATTTGTAAAATAAACTATAAATCATACAATTTAAGCTTGGCTAACATGATCGAAGGGAACCCATGAAAGAAACCCACATACCTTAAGTCTAGATTTGGTCGAAATTGAGATTGGGAAGAATGGAGGCTTGAAAACAATCTTTGAATCTAATCTTGTTCTTGGGTTTCCTTGAAATCGAATTGGGACTTGCTGGAGGATTTTGATAAATTTAAGTGTATTTGAGGGTAGAGTAATGAGTTTTATCCTTTTGAAATATTGTTTAGGTCTTTTAGAAAGGTTAAGATAGCATTGGAAGTCTAAAAAAGGCATCAGAGTAATTAAAATTTATGCAGATGCCATAAATGACTGGATCAAAAATTTGCAATGTGTCATGTCACTGGAGACTCCACTGGCCATGTGGCACTCCACTGGTCATGTGGAGTGCCCGTGTGAAGTGCCTTAGTGAAAAAGATAGATATTGGGAAACTTGAAAAAATTGACGACTCGTCACTTTGACGGCCACGTTCACAGACCGTGTAGTGTTACACAGACCGTGTACTGGTCCATACCACCTCATATAGAAAATAATGTTATTAGCCACCACATGGCCAGGTGACATGGCTCGTACCCCTTCACTGCCCGTATGGGTGCCTGGGGGCTTCATTGCATGGGAGTCTTATGAAAACAGTCATAACTCCTTTATCCAAAGTCGGAATGATGTGAAACAAAGTGTGTTGGAGCAATAACTTAGAGGCATTTCATATGACATGTAATTGGCTAACAAGTTCTAATTCTGGTAAGAGTTATGATAGTTTAAATTTACCCCTTGTATGAAACAACACCCAAAACTCAACTTGGAGGTAAGTGTTGAACTCGTTTAGGTACTAGGAGTCTCCTATAAATCAAGTTCACCCCCAACCTGACCAAATGAGTATTAAAACATGGATATACAAGACCATAAAGTTATAGGGTATCACAATGAGCCTCGTTTTAGGATCTAATTCTGGCTATAGACTCAAGAGGCGTAGAGGTCATTTTACGAAGTTTGGTTCTATGTTTTGGGAATATGCCTCATTTTTCCCTATTTAAGAAACAATTAAAATATGTTTCCTAGTTTTTTGGAAACTTATAGTCAAAATAGATATATCTACATTGTGATTCATTTTTTGATAGTTGAGTTGCCTTAGGAGGAAATTCGGAGGGTTAAAGCTTGTGTAGACTGATTCAAAGTTAATGGGAACACCTTAAAGGTAGGATAGGCTATGTTTTCTCCTAAATGGATCGGAATATATGTTGTATAGCTGAATAGTGTCAAAAATTATTGAGCTAAGGCAATACATGCTATTTAATGCTGTGATTTTGTTTGGACCTTGTGATATCTTTATCCGTTGTATTAGCTAGTTTTAGTATTGTTTGGGGATTTAAATGCATCTAATAAGTATTGTAAAGCCAAGATAAAACATGACAAAGGTACATTAAGCACTGGTGATACTATTCTGTAAATAATTGACTGCTTAAATGTCAGTTTGACTTGCTGGTGTCCCTGATATTGATACCTATGCTATATACGATGTGGCTCTGATTACTTGTTACTTATATGATGATTGTATCCTATTAAAGGTTAAATGTAAACTTGTAGCACTGTTATTAATACATATGGCAATTTGCATACTTCGTTACCTATGTGGGTTATCTGTTATTAAGAAACGTGTTGTATTTTGAGAGTATGGTTGTTTATTGTACTCCATATTACCCGTTGATACTCTATTATTGTACTTCTGTTGATATACTGTGTTGCTGGTTATCCGGAGACTTGATTGTGACTCTATTTCTAAGGTGGATGTTATACCCTGGATATTAGCTTGATTGTTTATTGTTGTTATAGATACTTGTTATACTTATTAGCTGGATTATCTATCATTGTTCTGGATATTACTGACATTTTTGGTTATCTGCTTCAGTTTGGCCTTAGCGTATGCTTAGACTAGTGATAGCCTAAACTTATGTTGCTTCGAGTCAGTATTATTAGATACATACATGATGTGATTTGAGGGGTACCAATCCTAATAGTCCAGCTGAGTAGTTGAGAATCCCTAGGTTTGAGTCCTAGATAATTTTTCTAGGGTTCAAGTCCCTGATAATTATTCCTGGGTTTGAGTCCCAAATGATTATTCAAAGGTTCAAGTCTCTAATGACTACTTTTGTGTTCTAGTCTCGAATGACTATGCCTATGTTTGAGTCTAGTTGATATAGGGCAATATGGCACTGACTAAGTTCCATAGTCAAAGGCTAGATCAGGAGGACTAGGGGTTCGAGGCTCCATTTGATAGTACAGAGGTTTGAGGCTCTGAGTGACAATTAGGATTTAAGGTCCTATGTTATATTATGCTCTGTATTGGTTGAGATCTCACGCAATATATTATTGATTCACATACCTATTACATCTATACACACTATGATTATTCTTGGGTATACCTTCTAGGCTTGTGGGGGCTTAATTGGAGTACATACATATATACAAAGGCCTTACATCCATGTACAACACTATAACTTGACTGTGGGACTACTGTGATATGATTCCATTTTGAGTTTCGTCAATTAGCATCACTCAACTTTGCCAGGTTCCGTTCGATTGGTTTTCCATAGTTCTATAGTCATATTTCATATTTTACCCTAGTTAAGATGGCTATTCCTATAGCATTTTATTGCAATTGTTCTTGTGATATGTACTATATTTCACTCAGTCAACCGATGATGCCTATTGGGTGGTTACCTTCCATTGATACTCACCCGTACTTCTTTGCATCTATTCATGGTGCAGGTCCGAATACGAACCATGGTCATTGAACTAGGAATATCTTAGCCAATCTTTGAGACTTTTGGTTAGTGCCAAGAGACTTTATGATCCTCTATACCCTCCTTCTGTATCTTTGGCCATCTCTGTGTTCATATATAGGCCTTGTACATATTTAGCTTTGGCTTGTATTTTTGTTGTAGAATTTAGGTGTTGTATATGAGTGTGTGTGTATATATATGTTTATTTATTTATTTTGAGTTTATAGCAGCTTTGTACTGGTGGTTTCAAGTCCTGGGATAGGATGTTCTTGGCTTATATTGTGTGTTTTTAGCTATCATTATGTATAGTTAGTGGAAACGTATTATGGATATAGGGTTGGCTTGCTTGTAGGCAGGATCTAATGGGTATCATTATGATCTAAAAAGTTGGGTCATGACAAGTTGGTATCAGAGTTATAGGTTTACTGGTCTCATCTTATACAGAGCTACTGTCTAATAGAGTCTTGCGAATAGGTGCAGAGACATCCATGAGTTATCTTCAAAAACTATGGGATATTTAGGAAACTCTTTATTATCAATTTTATTTATGCAGTATTATCTATCAACTACTTGGTAACTAATTATTTCACTCTTTTGTAGATATGCCATGTAGAGGTCGGCCTTTGGGTAGAGTCAAGGGTGTACCATCAGTTCTTGACAGGGAGCAACCCTAGACCTTATTGAAAAGTGACAGGATGCCCTAGTTCCTCCCATACAACCTCAAGTACTTGCCAAGTAGAGCACCTTGATCAAGAGGCTCTGATTACACAACCAAAGGGAGCCCATACCTTTAAAGGATCAATGAGTGCTTGGATATTTTCTTAGATTAACTCCACCAAGTTATTTAGGGGTGAATGCAGAGAATGCCCATGAGTTTTTGATAGCTTGTATAGAGATATTACAAGCATTGAGACTATAGGAGTCTATAGGTGCAGAGTTTGCAGCCTATTAGTTAGACAGGCCAATTAGACAGTAGTGGAAGACTTTCAGAGATACTAGGCCATCTGATGCACTGCCTATGACTTGAGTTAAGTTTACTAATGCATTTATGACTAGATTTGTTCCTAAGAACCTCAGATATAAGCTTTATCCCAGTTAATTCATCTGGAGTAAGGCATTATGACAGTGTCCTAGTATGAGGTGATTTGGGGTTGGCTTAAGCCAACTTCTGTGATAGAGGTTAGGAGTTTTGTTGGCTTAGTAGTACTATCATCATAAGGTGATTTGGCATTTGCCTAGGCCTACTTCTGTGATAGAGGTTAGGAGTTTTATTGGCTTAGTAGGTACTACAAATGATTTGTTGAGGGGTTTTCCACTAATTCCACTCTATTGACTTATTTGACTTACCAGGGTATGCCAGTTGTTTGGTCTGAGGAGTGTGATGCAAGGTTTCTGAGGCTAAAAGAGTTATTGACCACCGTTCCTATTTTCATAATTCTAATTGAGGGTAAGAGCTTTACTTTTTATTGTGATGCTTCCTATGTTGGCTTAGGTTGTGTGCTGATGTAGAGGGGCAGGGGCATTGCTTATGCATCCTGATAGCTGAGAGTCCATGAGAATACGTACCCCACCCAAGATCTATATTTGGCAGCGAATGTGTTTCTTCTAAAGCTTTGGAGGAATTACTTATATGGTGTTCATTGTGATAGGAGAATAGAAGGTGCAGAAAAGTTGGACTGAAAGTGACCAGGGTCAATTCACGAAGCCAAGTCCATGCCTCATGGTTTAAACTATGAATCATAGACCAGGCTTGTGGATGAGAACTTCAGGAAAAAGAAAATATTTCTAACTGTAAAGTTAATGTGAAGCCATTGATGGTCCGTAAAAGTGTCCATAGTTCCTAGGTGTGAGTTCCTGACAAGAAGAAAATTAGGAGCTTTTGGATTGTGGTCTATGATTAACAGGATGATCCGTTGACCCATGCATGGCCCGTAGAATATCTTTTTAAATGAGGTCAAGAAAGTAAGAAATTTGTTAAGTGTGGAAGGACTCCATGAGTCCAACCATGACCTGTAGATCGAAGGACGACCCTTAAGTAGTGATTTCATGGTTTGGGTTTCACAAATAATTTTTGAAAATTGGAAATTGAAAATGGGATTATCAAGACTACGATTCGTGGTTCCATTCATGTCCTATAATCGAGCTTTTGTAGATCCTTTTCGACTATTTTTATGAAGGCAATTTTATACTTTTTGCTAAATCTAATCCTGAACCATGCCCTTAAAGCCATAAGAACCTTAGATTTTCTTTCATTCTTCCATTCCCAAAAATTCTAAGGCAAAGTACACTCTCTAAAAGATCAACGGAAGGCTAGGGTTTTCCAGTTCTTCCTAAAGGATTCATGCTTCTTCTTCTAGGAGTCTAATTGAGGTACGTGAGCTTGATTTATTGGTGTCCTTTCACTTACATAGTTGTACACAATGATTTACCTTTTCTTTAATTTCCTTCAAGGTTTATATGCATATGTTATGACACTACATATTTTCAATGTTATCATATGATGTTCTACTAAGTATTTTCATGGATGTTTACTTGATAATGATGACTCTAATGCTAAACGTTGTAATGGGAAGGAATTAGCATGGATTTTGTGGTTGGGTTGCCTAAAACTAGAAAGGGGTTTGATTCTATTTGGGTGGTGGTTGATAAAACAACAAAATCAGCTCATTTCCTACCAGTTAAGACTACATATGGAGCCGAAGCCTATGCTAAATTGCACATTCATGAGATAGTGAGATTATATGGGGTGCCTTTGTCTATCATATCAGATCGTGGTAGTTAATTCACTTCACACTTTTGGATGTCCTTCCAAAGGGGTCTTGGAACCAAGGTAAAGCTTAGATCAACTTTTCACCCTCAAATAGATGTCAAAACAAAAGAACTATCCAAACTCTTGAGGACATGCTTAGGGGTTGTATTTTGGAGTTCAAGGGTAGTTGGGATAATCATCTTCCACCGATTGAATTTTCTTGTTAGAATAGCTATCATTCAAGCATGGGTATGGGTCCTTTTAAATCCCTCTATGGTAGAAGTTGTAGTTCATCAGGTGGGTGGTTTGAAGTGGGAGAAATGGTTTTGTTTGGTCCAAATCTGGTTATAGATGCTATAGAGAAGGTAAGGTTGACTAAAGACGGGTTGAAAACTTCCTAAAGTTGCCAAAAGTCATATGCCTGTGTGAGAAGAAGAGAACTCGAATTTAAAGTTAGTGATTAGGTCTATTTGAAGGTGTCACCCATGAAGGGTATGGTTAGTTCTGGTAAGAAAAGTAAATTTATTCCCAAATTTATGGTCCTTACATGGTATTGAGAATGTTTGGAAAGGTGGACTATGAGTTAGAGTTGCCTAGTGAAATGGATTTGGTACATTTAGTCTTCCATGCATCTATGTTGAGGAAGTGTGTATATGACTCTAATGCTATTGTGCCTCTTAATATTGTGGGTATTGTTGAAGACAACTTGACATATGAAGAAGTTCCAATAGAGATCTTAGATAGACAAGTGAAGAGGTTGAGGAATAAGGGTGTTGCTTTCGTTAAGGTCCTTTGGAGGAATCAACAAATTGAACGTGCTACATGGGAGGGCAAACCGGACATGCAAAACTGATACCCCTACCTTTTCCACTCTACTCAAGACTAAGAGTATGCAATTTTATGTTTAGTCCAAGACGTTTTGGTCTTCGGCCTAAGTCCTCCCATGGGTGAAATACCTATACTTGGCCATATTTTGCCATCATATCATACTAAACATTCTCCTATTTTCGCTCAAATACTTAGACAAATATTTCACCCCAAATCAAGTCCCAAAACTCATTTGGAACTTAAGGATTTCATTCAAGCTTCAAGTCTCAATTTCCAATCTTCATCAATGATTCTCCAAAGTCAAGGTATGTGGGTTTCAAACTTTGGGCCCTTTCACCCATGGTGCCCAAGCTTCCTTCTTAACTAAAATACATGTTTCTAACTTGATTTTACATTTGGGTTTTCTATTATAAATTTAACTATGAACTATGTTGGGGTTTGTAAAAGTGTGACTGTTTATGCATGTTTTGAGATTTTAATCTTATATCTATCTTGAGATTTGAAGATGAAGGTTTTTTACGTATATTGAATGATGGTGTTACCAAGTATTGATGGGATGATTTACTTCAAGATTTCTTGCATGATTTTACTCTTTAATTGCATGGTTTTACACTAGCATTGCACAACTACCAAGGGTTTGATGAAATGTCTAGTTATTATATATTGAGTTGTTGAAGGCTTAAGACTTGGCATATGAGTTAAGTGACTTTATGAAGATGAAAGGGTGATAAGAATATGTTGACATCATGAGAAGTATCTATTGTGTCGGTGTTATGAGAAGTATGTATGTGTCGGTGTCATGAGAAGTATGCATGTTTTGATGTCATGTGAAGTATCTATTAGCCGATGAAGGGGTAATGCCTCAATCACCTAGAAGGGGGTGGTATGTCATCAACCAATTGAGGGGTTGGTACCTCAATCTTCTAAGATGGGGGCAGTATGTCGTCAACCAATTAAGGGGTTGGTATCGCAATCGCTCGGATAGGGGTGGTATGCCATCAACTCGTACCTCAACAATTTCTAAGGGGTGGTCTACCTTAGATTTAAAGGACTAAGTTGCTTGGTTTATGATGAAGGTCTATTTATATACTTGTAATATGTTCTATATAAAAGCATGTTTACTTCAAGTATCATTCGTGCGTGTCATATTGCTATGTGTTCATCCATTGTCTAATTATGCATTTTGACTATGTTGCCTATATATTGTTGCATTACATCCTACATAATTAGTACATTCAAATATACTAATTTATACTTTTACCTACATGATATCACCATGTAGGAACTAGAGCCCCACTTGATCATCCTCCTTCTCCACGTGGCTAATGCGATTTCCCTACAAAGCAAGTGGTGAGTCCTCAAATTCGAAGACACTGACTTTGATCTAATGCTATGTATAAGGACTCTCTTTCTTTGTTATTGTATACTTAAGTATGAGGGTGAGCCCGGTTACTTGACTTGGCCCTCGCTGATTTCTATGGTTAGAGGGTTGTTGGATATGTTATGTATGATGCTATGAGATTGACTCTCTTGACTCTATGATGTTTATGCTATGAAAGATGTTCCTTAGCCCCAGTTATCCCTATTTCTATCTTTTATTATTATCTTATTGCTTCTGCGACCAAAGATGTGAAATGATATGTTAAGAGGCTTGCTTGTGGTCCCTTCGGGTTCCTAATGCATCGTGTCACGTCTAGGCCCTAGGCTTTGGTCATAGCAGAATTTCAATCAAATGTATAGAAGAAAAACAATTAAGATGACTTCAACCTACATAAGGATGCAACAATGCACTCAAACATCATTCAAAAATCTCAACATAAGTGTCAAAATCATCATGAACTTGTCAAGTTAAACATTAATGTATGCAAATGACATGAGGGCTGAAACTTAAGACTCAAAATCATGTAGGGGAATTGGATTTCTACCTTAGGCTTGAGTAAAATGAAAGAGATAGAGATATCACTTTTGCATGTCCGCTTCAGCTACCCATGTGGCACTTTTAACTTGTTGATTCTTCCAAAGGACCTTAACAGAAGCTACATCCTTGTTCATCTACCTCTTCACTTGCCTATCAAAAATTTCTGCTAGACCATCTTCATAAGTCAAGTTGTTATTAACAACACCCAAAACATCCAATGGTACTATTGGGTAACCTACACACTTCCTCAACATAGACACATGAAAGACCGGATGAACCAAGTCCAATTCACTATGCATCTCCAACTCATAGGCCACCTTACCAATCTTCTTGAACACATTATAAGAAACCATAAATCTTGCACTCAAGTTACCATTTTTACCAAAATGAACCACACTATTCATGGGTAAAACCTTCAAATAGACCCAATCAACCAACCTTAAATTCAAGATCCCTTCTACTCATATTGGCATAGGACTTTTGATAACTTTGGGCTATTTTCAACCTCCCTCTTATCAACCTCGCTTTCTCTAAGGCCTCCACAACCACATTCGAACCCAGCAAAGCCATTTTTTCAACTTCAAATGACCTAACTGGTGATCTATAA
>JAOTQJ010144310.1:10928-35528 GCA_025642045.1 Solanum sejunctum | reverse complement strand
TAGCCTCATATGTTTCTATATTTTGTAAATGTATTGACAAATGTGTATCGTTCAGTACTTTTGTCTAGAGGTCTGTGAATACTTGTGGGTTACTGGTGTATTGTATGATTTTGGATACTGGATCAGGCGGCGGGACCGCATTATGTACTTATACGAGTTACATGTTTATTAGGCGGCAGGACCGCAGCGGTGACCTTGTTGGCCCGCTTTTATATTTATCTATATATGTGTATATGTTTCTGTATGTTCTGGGTGCTGCTGCAGGAGCGGTTAGTCAATAAAACAGAGAAAATTCTGCCGAAATTCCGATAGAATTTCAGACTAGGCTATAAAGGAATTTGGTTTAGTATGTGTTTGCGTGCCCCTATAGGGCACTGGTCACGACCCCAGGGTGGGACCTGACACCAACACCTTGCCCAGCCTTGGCAAGCCTTAGTCTTGTCAAGCAACATGCTGCCTTGCCTTGCCTTGCTGATGCCACAACCTTGCCTTGTGTTGCCTTGCCTTTGTGCCCAAGTCTGCCTAGCCTTCATCCAGTATCCTTGGCATGTTGTTCGAGCTCACTTGCCAACACTCAAGTAACTTCAACACCTTATTGCACTACCCACACTTAGCCGCATAGCCATGCTACATTGCTTGCCCACAGGTATGTCATGACCAATGTAGAAGTCCTTGCCATGCTCATGCCACGCTTGTACCATGACACCTAGTTAGACTGGGGGTCTAACATTATTCAACTTAAAATTCACAACTAATTAAATTTTACTTCATATCCTAAAATATAATAATTCAAGTTTCAAATGGGCATAAGTTGAAATTTTCTAAGTATAAAAATACTAAAATTCAATTTAACAAGTATAGAAACTCCAAGTTCTAAATTTTATTCAACTTAAAGTTCGCAATTAATTAAAGATTACTTCATATCATAAAATATAATTATTCAAGTTTCAAAAGGGCAGAAGTTGAATTTTTTAAGTATAAAAGTACTAAAATTCAATTTAACAAGTATATAAACTCCAAGTTCTAAATTTTATTCAACTTACAGTTCAAAACTAATTAAAGTTTACTTTATATCCTAAAATATAATAATTCAAGTTTCAAAAGGGCATAAGTTGAATTTTTCTAAGTATAAAAATACTAAAATTCAATTTAACAAGTATATAAAATACAAGTTCTAAATTTTATTCAGCTTAAAGTTCACAAAACTAAAGTTTACTTCATATTCTAAAATATAATAATTCAATTTTCAAGTGGGCATAAATTAAATTTTTCTAAGTATAAAAGTACTTAAATTGAATTTTACACGTATATAAACTTCAAGTTCTAAATTTTATTCAACTTAAAGTTCACAACTAATTAAAATTCACTTCATATCCTAAAATATAATAATTTAAATTTCAAATGGGCATAAGTTGAATTTTTCTTAGTATAAAAGTACTAAAATTTAATTTTACAAGTATATAAAATACAAGTTCTAAATTTTATTCAACTTAAAGTTCACAACTAATTAAAGTTTACTTCATATCCTAAAATATAATAATGCAAAGTTTCAAATGGGCATAAGTTGAATTTTACTAAGTATAGAAGCACTAAAATTCTATTTAATAAGTATATAAAATACAAGTAAAATACGTTTACCTTTTCCGATTAGCTTGACGGGTCAATGGGATAACCTTCAGAGGTCATATATATTCTACAATGATAGAAAAATACTAAAGTTCAAAATTTATACATATGGAAGTTTGATTTATAGTCTAATTCAAAACACATTTCAAGCTTAAATCCAAAAATACTCATTCACAAATTTAAACTACGCTCAAATTTTATAGTCTAATTCAAAATATTCAATTTAAACTACAATCCAAAATACTTATGCACAACTTCACATTTAAATATTCAACAAACAAGGTTAATCACTTCAAATTATACACTTTAATTCACACTACTAAAACCTTCAAATCACAAAGTAATTCAACATAGCAAAATCAAACTGAATCCAAAAATATATACTCATTCACAAATTCATATTTAAATACACAAACCAACAATGTTAGTCATTACAAATACACTCAATTCACACTACCAAAACCCCAAAATCACAAAGTAATTCAATATACCAAAGTCCAAC
This sequence comes from Solanum sejunctum, assembly GCA_025642045.1. Classification (NCBI taxonomy): domain Eukaryota; kingdom Viridiplantae; phylum Streptophyta; class Magnoliopsida; order Solanales; family Solanaceae; genus Solanum; species Solanum sejunctum. Next base: position 33,400 of record JAOTQJ010144310.1, on the reverse strand, counting down.
AAACCCTAAAATCAAAACACAAACTCTCTTCTCTAATTCACAATCAATATAACAATATCAATAATATATGTAAGCTAAACTAACAAAGATTCAATATTTTTAATTCTAAAAACCTAAAAAAAGGAGACAGAAAAGAGAAGAGAGAGATACTGGGACTTACGATTCCGCTGGCGAGTACACCTTATTGCGATGGACGACGAGAGGCAGCACTTGAACGTTGAAAGTTGAACGGTGGACGGCGGCGATGGCAACAAACGAGTGGTGTGGTTAGGGATATTTTGCATTTTGAGAGAGAGTGAGAGAGTGAGAGGGAAATATCGGGGGAAATGATATAATTTGGGGGTTGTATTAAGTTAGGGGTGACGGACTGCATCCCTGAGTCTATCACCCCTTTTAAATAAAATATTATATCTTTTTCGAAAATCTATTTTAAATTTATTTTTTAATAAAAAATGCGACGAAATATACCCATTCTATCTGTCACATTTTTTTTAAAAAAAATTATTAATATAATTATAAAGATCGAATTATTTAAATAATTTTCATTTAAAATGCAGACATTAACACGCTATCCGTCATAATTTTTAAAAAAATATATTATTTATCTATTATAATTCGTATGTTTAAAACAATTAATGATTTAATTTTGAAAAAATATATAAGCGACGGACTTCGTCACTGAGTTCATCACAATTTATAAAAATATATTAAAAAAATAAATAATATTTACCAAAAAACTCTGTGAAAATAAGCGACGGTCATATAGCTGCTGTCCGTCGCTTTTGTAATTAAAATATTTAAAATAAATGAAAATAAGAAAGTGACAGACAACATCACTTATTTTTGTGACGTAGTCCGTCGTTTCGTTTTTCGTCATTTTTTCGCCAGCTTTTCGTAATGTATGAATTATGTTATTGGTTATATATATATATATTACATGTTATGTATTTTGTGGGGTTTGACTTAGTATCGAATGAGGCTTAAGGTTAGGGCTCAACGTAAGAGCTCCATATATAAAGTCTTAAATGTCATAAGAACATGCCACCACATGTTTGTGAGTCGAAAAGGCTTAGCTAGTAGATCCATATATAACATTATGTTTATGAAACTCTCTATGTAGGATATAGTCTACCTTGACAAGTAGGCTACTCTTTCTCTGATGTAGAGTGTAACACCTCATATTTTCAATAAGTATGTTCTATTCATACAACACTTTACATAGACTTATTCTATAAGTGAGGGACAATGTTTCTCATAAGAATGACAATAATTTGAATTAGATTGGAATGTGTTATGATTCCCCACAAGTTTCAGTAGGTATAGGTCCAAGTTAAACTTGATAAAAGTATTTAAATTCGAGATAACAAGGTTCTATTTAAGCTGTTGTTTAAAGTGAAGTATTAACATAAGATGTCAGGGATTGAGATTTTAAAAATGAAATAAAGTAAGTGAGCTGCTAACTTGATGCCGACATCCAATCCATCAGTGCTAAGTCTAATCCCATGAAATAATCACATCTTTAGTAACTTGTAATGAATATATAATCATAACATGAGTAGCTCTTAAATATACTTGATCTCTAAAGGTGAGCCTAATTTGAAACATGAGAACAAACCATAACCATACATGAACCCTTGCTTTAACATGAATGGCTCACAAGAGGTAAAATCTTGAAAATAGGGCTTAGCTTCATAATTGCATAATCAAAGATAATTTCATGAATTCATAATATACTTGATATCCCATATTCATCATGAAGACACTTGACTTGTAAAACATGTAAATAACGTGAGAATTCTCGACTTGACATTTAATTAAACACTTGGTTAGTGTGTAATACTTGTTCAAAATAATGTAATTCAAGAGTGAAATCATGTGAGAAAACTCAATGCAAATCAACCCATAAAAATATTATAAAACCCTCATGTAAGATACCTTGAAATTCATCATCAAATCTCATAATAGATCATAGTTTCATAGCTCAAAACATACATAGTCTCAATAGACAAAACCAACTCATTGTATAAGCTTGAGATAATAGACATGTGTATTTAATCAATATTTCATAAAACTCCAAAATATTTCATGCCTATAATCCATATTAAAAGATACCCATAGATAATACAACTTGAAAACATGCAATTTTAATAGAATAGGAAGTTTGGCCTCGATGAGTGAAAGGACCCAATGGATGAAACCCACATACCTTGAATTTGGGGATTCCTTGATGTATACTTGAAGGAGACTTGAAGCTTGAATATAAGTTTTGAGATTCAAAATTAATCTTGGAAAATTTGAACTCAGATAAAATATTTGGTTAAGTATTGGAGAGCGTTTTAGAGTGTCTTGAGTGATATAGTGTTGAAATATCGCTAAGTATAGGTGTTTTTCCGCATAGGTGGACATGGAGCAATGACCCCAAGGCCCTTGGGCTGAAATGAAAACTAAGGAAAACAATCCACTGGTTCGCAATGCGGACCCATCGCATAAGCAACTCTAACACTGATCCGCGCACCTGACACATCACGGCCAGGGCGCGGATGGCTATTGGAAATCAATTTTTTTCAAAAATTATTTTTTGCTATGAGTCCTCTATAATCGGTGTTACACCCATTTCCCATTCAATTTTGCCCCCTGGTCAAGAATATGAAGTTAGATTTTTGATATTGTGTACAGATTTTAAAATGTATAGAGATTACGATTATGGACATTTCTGAAGCATATTTTTGGGGCATTTTTGGGACTTTTCATATATTGTGCTTTAGATGTGAGTGTAAGTATTTCCCCCTAATGAATGCTCTTTGCTCTTTTAGATCATGTCTATTCCAAGAGGGAGACTAACGAGAGCCCTTATACCTTAGGAGCAATCGACCCCTCCCGCTCCTCATATTCCTTAAGATGGAGGGTTAGCCCAATATGAGTTTCGAGATGCTATTACAATGTTGTCTCATGCTATTACCAACCAAATTAACCAAAGGTCCCAAGCCTCTCATGCTCTAACTCCGGCTGCTAGGGTAAGGGATTTCACAAGAAATAACCTACCAAAATTCCATCGATCCAAGACGAATGAGGATCCCCAAGATTTCATAGATGAGGTGTATAAAGTGCTATCCATAATGGGGGGTCAATTCAGAGAAAAAGGCAGAGTTGGTAGCTTACCAACTCAAAGGGGTAGCTCAAATTTAGTTTATCAATAGAGGTTGGATAAGGGGAATGATAATGCTATCCCTTGGGAAGAGTTCAAAGCCACATGTCTCAATCAGTTCTTTCCTATCGAGATAAGAGAGGCTAAGATGATGGAGTTTATGAGCCTTATAGAAGGTTCGATGAGTGCGAGGGAGTATGCCTTCAAATTCAACAAGCTATCCAAATATGCTCCACAAGTGGTTATGAGCGATATGGATTTATCTCGGCTCATGACTTATCCCGAGCAACTAGATAGGGAAAAAATTATAAAAAAAGAAGTGGTGATTCCAAGAGGGCTCTTTTTAAAGGTGGTTTCCAAGGTTCCAAGGGTGGTTGATTTCTTGAAGGCCACAAATTCCAAGGCCAAGGGTCTTCCAATGCTCATAATAAGAGATTTCTAATGATAATCCAAGATAGTAATGGTGGGATGACTCGACCTAAGTGCCAAAAGTGTGGAAGAAACCATGGTGTTCTGTGTTTGAAGAATTCTAATGCTTGCTTTGGTTGTGCCAAAATAGGTCACAAGGTTTTGATTGCCCTCATTCTCAAAACAAAGGTAGATATGGTCATCCACAAGCCTAAGGTGCTAATGCGGGTCCAAGGGCAAACAGGGGCCAACAAAGGGGTTCTCCAAGGCAAAATAGATTCTATGCTCTCCAAGAAAGACAATGAGTGAATGAGGTGCCCGATGTCATCACCGGTATGTTGACGGTTTTCAATTTTGATGTGTATGCATTGATAGATTTGGGTGCGACTCTTTCTTTCATTACTCCTTTTATTGCCAAAAAGCTTCTTGTTAGTCTCGAATAGTTGTATGAACCTTATGCAGTGTCTACCCCTGTTGGTGAGTCTATTGTTGCTAAATGATACTATCAAAATTGTCCCATGTTTATATTGCATAAAGTCTTGCCTTATGATTTTGTTGAATTGGAGATAGTGGATTTTGATGTTATTCTTTGGATGGATTGATTGCATGCATATTATGCTTCTATTGATTATAGAATCTGTAGGGTTAAATTTCATTTACCTAATGAGCCCATCCTTGAGTGGGAAAGTTGTGATGTGGTGGTGAAGGGTAGATTCATTTCTTGTCTTAAAGACCAAAAGTTGATTTGTAATGGTTGCCTCTATCATCTTGTAAGGGTTAGGGATATTGAGTCCAAAGTCCTTTCTATTGAGTTGGTTCCATTGTTCAATAAGTTTCTTGATATCTTTCTCGATGAGCTTCTCGGTATCCATCCCAAAAGAGAAATAGACTTTGTTATAGACCTCCTTCTCGATATTCAACCCATTTCCATTCCCCCTTACTTTATGGCCCCGATGGTATTGAAGAAGTTGAAGGATCAATTGAGGGATTTGTTGGAGAAGGGTTTCATAAGGCCTAGCAAGTCACCTTGGGCTGCATCAGTATTGTTTGTGAAGAAAAAGGATGGTTCCCTGAGAATGTGCATTGATTACTGATAACTTAATAAAGTTACAATAAAGAACAAGTACCCTCTACCAAGGCTAGATGACCTTTTTGATCAACTTCAAGGGGATAGTCACTTTTCTAAGATTGATTTTCAGTCCAGGTATCACCAAGTGAAAGTAAGGGAGTGTGATGTTCCCAAGACGGTTTTTCAGACTAGGTATGGGCACTTTGAGTTTGTGGTTATATTCTTTGGGTTAACTAATGCACCAACTATCTTTATGGATCTCATCAATAGGGTATTTAAACCCTACCTTGACATGTTTGTAGTGGTCTTTATTGATAATATCTTGATTTATTCCCATAGTGAGGAGGACTATGTGATTCTATTGAGGGTGGTGTTCCAAATTTTTATGGATGAGAGGTCGTATGCTAAATATGAAAAATTTGAGTTTGGGTTGAAAGGGGTTGCTTTTGTAGGGTATGTAGTGTCAGGTGATGGCATTAAGGTGGATACTAAGAAGACGGAGGTGATAAGGTATTAGCCTAGACCTTTGATTCCATAGGATATTAGGAGTTTCTTGTGTTTGGCGGGTTATTATTGGAGGCTTGTAAATGGTTTCTCTTTTATTGCTTTTCCTATGATAAATTTGACCCAAAAGAAGACAAAATTCATGTGGATCGATGAATGTGAAAAAAGTTTCCAAACTTGAAAAAATAAGCTTGTCTTCGTTCCCATCTTGGCTCTACTTGAAGGGTTGGAAGGGTTTGTGATATATTGTGATGCCTCAAGAATTGGTTTGGGGTGTATTTTGATGCAAAATTGTAAGTTGATAGCATATGCCTCTAGGCAACTTAAGGTGCATGAGAAGAATTATCCCACCCATGATCCTGAATTAGCAGTTGTGGTATTTGGTTAGAAAATTTGGCATCACTACTTTTATATGGTTCATTTTGATGTGTTTACTGACCGCAAAAGTCTCTAATATGTATTCACCCAAAAAGACTTAACTTGATGCAAAAAAATGGTTAGAGCTCCTTAAAGATTATAATATGAGTGTGCATTATCATCCTAACAAAGCTAATGTTGTGGTCGATGCTTTAAGTAGAGTGTCTATGGTAGTCTAACTCATGTTGATGATGGTAGCAAAGTGGTGGATAGAGAAGTTCACTGGTTGGCTAGATTGGGGGTTAGGTTGGATGAAGTTGAAATTGGTGGTGTAGTTGTTGTTGATGGTTCTAAATCTTCTTTGGTTGAGGAAGTAAAGTGAACATGGCTTTTGTGGTTGGGTTGCCTAAGACTAGGAAATATTTTGACTCTATTTCGGTTGTTATGGATAGAATGACAAAGTTGGTTCACTTTTTACCAGTCAAAACCACTTATGGTGCCGAAGATTATGCCAAATTGTACATTCATGAGATGGTTATATTGCATGGGGTGCCCTTGTCTGTCATGTCAGATCATGGTGCTCAATTCACTTCTCACTTTTGGAGGTCATTCCAAAGAGGGCTTAGTACCAATGTTAAGCTTAGCATGGCTTTTCATCCACAAATGGATGGTCAAGCCGAGAGGATTATTCAAGCTCTTGAGGATATGCTTAAAGCTTGTGTTTTGGAATTTAAGGGTAGTTGGGATGAGTATGAGCATATTCCACTTATTGAATTTGCTTACAACAATAGCTACCACTCAAGCATTGGTATGACTCTCTTTGAAGCATGATGTAGTAGGCTGTCACGATCCAAGCCTAGGGCCTAGACATGACTGACGAATGGAAAATCTGAAGGAACACCTAATAAGCCTTATAGCATTCATTACATATCCTTGGTCGCAAAAGCAAGTAAAAATGACAATGAGAGATAGGCATAAACAAGGGAAATTAGACTAATGGTAAACTTTCGTATCATAAACATCAAGAAACGGGAGAGTCAAGGCTTATAGGATAGATACATATCATGTCCAACAACACCTCTACTACATAGATAAGAGTGGGGACCAAGACAAACTACCAGAATCACCCTCATAGTCAAAACATACAATAAGAAAGATAGTATTAGAACATAGGAAGAGATCACAAACTTCATCCCCGGAAATGGAGGATTCACCACCAAGCTTGGTAGAAATCGTACTAGCCACGTGGATGAGGTGGATGATCAACTGGTTTTCCGGTCTTGACATGGTGATATCATGTAGGCATAGAGTATCCATTAGTATGTTTGAATGTACTAAGAATGTAGGATGCAATGAAACAAGAGGTAGGCATCATAGGCAAAATGCATAATCACAAGAAATGAATAACATACTAACAATATGACATGTATGAATGCTGCTTGAAGTAAAACCATGCTTATATAGAATATAATATAAGTGTAAGGAGTGACTAGTATAGTAAAATCCAAGGCCTACCACCTCCTTGGCGAGGCGCATGAGGCACAAAACTCTTCAAGAGGTTGATAGAGTACAAACCCCCTAAGGGTTGATGGCTACAAACCCCCAACATGATTGATGGAGTACAAACCCTGCAATGGGTTGATGGAGTACAAATCCCCTACCAAGGTTGATGGATACCGACCCCCAACAAGGTTACTCAGGCCTACCACCCCCCGAGCTGGACGATTGAGGTACCAACCCCTCAATAGGTTACCCATGCCTACAACCCCTGATCTAGGCTTGATAATCCCTAATACTATCGAGATAATATCAAATATATATATATATATATATATATATATACATACACACACACAAACACACACACACATACATTTCTACCACCATCATATAGTCATTTTAGCCATACATTCCTCTCAACATCATACAATCATCATATTCACACATTCCTCTCATCATCATATAGTCATCGTATACATACACCAATATTATCATCATTCCATCATAATTTCATTATCATTTCATTATCAGATAATCATCATATAATCATTCAACTCATAAGACATGCATTAAACCTTCAATTCCTTAAGAATCTATAAGTAGACAGTTTGTTAAACACTTGGAGGCTGTGTAGTGCTAGTGTGAAACCATGCAATTCAAGAGTGAAATCATGGTAGAATATTAAATGTAAAACCATCAATAGATATTTAGTAACACCCTCAAAGAGTTGTATATCAAACCTCTTCATCAAATCTTACAATAAATCTTACATTTTAAGCTCAAAACATGCTAAAACAATCACCATTTCATAAAACCCAAACATAGTGTGTAGTGAATTTCATAACAAGTAATATCCATGAGTAAATCAACTATAAATCATGCAAAATAAAGAAAAAGGAAGATTGAGCATCATGGGTGAAAGGAACCCATGAAAGAAATCCACATGCCTTAGATTTGGAGATGAACCTGATGAAGATTGGGGATGGAGACTTGAAGCTTGATTTCAATCCTTAAGATCCGGTGAGGTTTTGACACTTGAAATGGAGAGAAATATAAGTCTAAGGGTTTGGGTGAGTATTGGAGAATGTTTTTGAATGATATGAGGGTAAAAAATGACTAAGTATAAGTATTTTCGCTTATGGGAACACTTATGTCCAAGACATAAAAGTCTTGGACTAGATAAGAAAACTGGACTGGAAAATACACTGAGGCACGTCACACCCCAGACGCGCTTGAACTCTTGAGTTTAAGGTTGGTGATTGGGTTTACTGAAAATCTTACCCATAAATGGTGTGGTTCGAGTTGGTAGGAAAGGGAATTTGAGCCCAAGGTTTGTGGGTCCTTATAGAGTTTTGAGGAGAGTTGGTAAGGTTGCATATGAGTTGGAGTTTCCTATGGAGATGAATATGGTTTATCCGGTCTTCGATGTGTCCATATTGAGAAAGTATGGGTGACTCAAGTGCTATAGTACCCTTAGAGGTTGTGGGTGTTGTAGAGGATAATTTTACCTATGAGGTGGTCTTAGAGGAAAAATTGGATAGACAAATGAAAAGGTTGAGAAACAAAGATGTAGCTTCCTTCAAGTTCCTTTGGAGGAACCAACAAGTTGAAAGTCCCACATGGGAAGCCGAGGAGGATATGAGAAAGCAATATCCATATATTTTCTACTCAATTTAACCCAAAGGTACTAATATTTTTTCCCTATATAATTTCAAGTCTTAAGTTTCAACCCTTATGTCATTTTGCATGCTTTCATATTCATGGTAACAAGTTTATGGGGATTTTTGACATTTATGTTGAGACTTTTTGAAAATGATGTTTAAATGCATTTTTTGCATTCATGTAGGGAAAAAATCTTCATGATTACTTCTCTTATGCATGTTTGTTTGACATTAATCCCAAGGAGGAGATATTGAAATGCCCTAAAAATGTGCTTTTGAACGCCCATAATCGTAATTTACATGTATCTCAAAATTCATGCGTGATGTCAAAAATTAGACTTCATATTCTCGATCATGGGGAAATATTTAGTGGGGAATAGGTATAGCCCAGATTTTAAAGGACCCATAGCATAAAATAGTTTTTGATAATTTTCGATTTTCAAAGATCATCTGCGCCCTGGTTGTGACGTGCCATGGGCGCGGATGGCACGTCATAGTGTTATTTTCTCCTTTGTGTTTGAACCTCATGGTAGACCAAATGCTGATCAGTATAAAATTTTCCTTAATTTTTCTTATAAGGGCATTGGGGTCATGGCCCTATGCCCATTTAAGCGTGAAAGCACCTATAATTAGCCAATTTTCAATCATATATCACTCAAAACCCTCACAAGAACCTCTCCAAGACTTAACTAAATATCACATTTTAAATTCAAGGATTTCAAGCTTAAGTTTAGAACTGAAGGATTCACTTCATTCTCTAAGTTTCCTTCAAACTCTTCTCAAGAAAACCCGAGTTTGAGGTATGTGAGTTTCATCCATTGGGAGCTTTCACCCATGGAGCCCAATCTTCGGTTTTATGAAAACTACATGATTTCAAGTTGTATTACTTATGGGTATCTCTTATGATGAAAAATGAACATGAATTATGTTGGTGTTTTATCAAAGTATTGTTGATTTTGCATGATTATCTATTTGAAGCTTACACTATGAGGTGATGTTTGTCTATTTGGGACTATGCATGTTTGAGATGTGAAACTATGATCTACTATGAGTTTTGATGATGGACCTCAAGATACACTACATGAGGGTTTTATTACATGTTGGTGGGTTGATTTGCATTGAGTTTACTCAATTTTCACTCTTGAATTGCATGATTTTGAACAAGTATCATGAACCCACCATGTGTTTGATAAAATGACAAGTCAAGAATTCTCAAATAATTGATGACCTATTACACGATTTATAAGTAAAGTGACTTCATAATGATTAAAGTCTTTCAAGCATGTACCGAATTGATGAAAAGTATCTGTGATTTTGCAAGAATCAAGTTAAGCCTTATTTAAAGATTTTTTCCTCTTGTGAGACATTCATGTTAAAGCAAGGTTCAAGTATAATTATGATCTACTCTCTTGTTTCAAGTTAGGCTTATAATTAGAGGTCAAGTATGCATCAAGATCTACTCATGTCATGTTTCATATTTCTTAAAAGTTATACAAGTTATGATTATTTCAAGTATTTCGTGGGATTTGACTCAGCACCGATTGAGGCTTAAGATAGGGGCTCGACTCACGGAGTCCTTACATAAATTCTTTGGTCTCTAAACTATGTGCAACTATAGGATTATGATTATTATCCTTACTATACTGGTGGAACTATCTAGTTCATGTTATTATATTTGGTTTGCCTTGGCAAGTTGACAATACTTTGCTGGAGGGTGTCATGCCCAGTCACCTAAAACGAGAGGGTGTTATGCCTCGGAGTCTAACTTGTAGCTGCTTCGTCTATGTTAGTTGAGGTTATTTCCCACATATGTATGCTATATAATGTGCAAGCTGAATGATTTACAAGAATGTTTTGTTATGAGCATTGATCATGCATGCCAAATTAAGATTATAGATCTATTGCTTATGATTATGCATTTTGACTATATTGGCTTATGTATTGTTTTATTGCATCCATCATACTTAGTACATTCAAACATACTAACGCTTACTTTATGCCTACATGATATTACCATTTAGGAACTGGAGCTCCTTTTGATCATCCTCCATGTGGCTAGTTATGTACTTTGGAGTAAAGCACTGGTGAGTCCTCAAGTTCGAGGACACTACCTATCTTACTCTTTCTATTTTGAAACTTCTTTATGTTGAGCACTTGTTACTATGCGGGTGATCTCGAAAAGTCTCTTGGCCCCTACTCTATTCCATGTTAGAGGTGCTATTAGATATTATGATGTACTTATGCTATGAGCTTAACTCTTTTATGCTTTTATGATTATCAAAGACTTTCACTAAGTTCCACTTCCCTTTCATTAAATCATGTGATGCTTATTTTGCTTCCATGACCAATGATGTGTGAATGATATGTTAAGAGGCTTATTTGGGGTCCTTTCGGGTTCCCCATTAGCTATGTCACTTCTAGGCCCTAGCTTGGGTCATTACAACATGACTTGCTAGAAATGATATGAAAATTCTATCCGAAATAAGGGACCCATAAGGAAGGTTACTTCTCTGAAATAGGAGGCCCATAAGGAGAAGTATGATTTACCTTTGGCAAGTAGACCACTCTTTTGTGGTGTGGGGATAACATCGGGATTCCAAGTAATAGCTGGCTTGGTCTTATATGTCGGTTTAGGTCATATACCTACTACATGTGAGCATTTTCATCTCATGTATCATGAATTCCGTAGCAACTTGTTATAATACATTCCTTGCTATATATATCTCTTTCTATATTATGTGCCCTTTCCATCTTACATTAAATGCAAGTTTGCTAAATCTCATGGACTGCAGCCCGCATACTTAGTACATTCAAACATAGTAATGCATACTTTTGCCTATATGATCTCACCATGTAGAGACCGGAGATTACTTTCATCCACCATTCGATGGTTAGATCGGATTTGAGACATTTGTTGTAGTAAGTCCTATCTTCCAAGGACAAGCCACCACCTACCTACCTTATGCTATGCTCGTTTTCATTTTCACTTTGAGGGTGAGCCTGGTACATGTCTTGGCCCTTATCCCATCTTATTCTAGAGTCATTTTTGGACATCTTGTAGATTCTTGTCAGATTTATGTGTTGTGTTATATTTGGATCTTATAGTTATGGATATTTTTTGGATATCACTATAATGGTTTTGTTATGAAGATTATGATATATATGTATGTTTGATATGGAAATGTGAAGGTCCTAAGTCCCCAATTGCCCCCATAGAGTCAGTCATACTTACCCGCCCCTTAGTCTTTATATGCTACGTGTAATATGAATCTATGTTAACCCCTTTTCCTATGATATCCCTATAGCGTAAGTCCTACTTTACCATCCCTTAGAATTATGTGTTTACTTTTTGAATGTGCTTCCGAACTAATGATGTGAATGCGGATATTTTGAGGCTTATTTTGGGGACTCTCACGTTCCCATTTGCTATGTCACTCCTAGACCCTAGATACGGCTCATGACACATTAGCATTAAACTCCCGAGGCTGTAGAATGTCCTTTAAAGGACGTGGGTTCTCATTTCTATCATCATCATTATTACACCGATTCAAAGCTGCATTATACTCATTATTGGCTTTTTCTTGGGGTATTCTTCTTGTAATTCTGTGGATCTCTGAATCAAATGGAGTTAAGGGATTGCCTTAATTCTGAGTGTAAGGCATACACTACTCATACACCCTACACAAAAGCAAGAATAAAAAGAAAAATTAAACAAAGGGAACTAAGGATTAACACTAGGATTACTTAATGAATCAACCTAAGTCTAGCTATATTCCTCAGCAACGACATTAAAATCCTGATGTCGCCCAAGTTTCACCTCCTTTTTAGAAGATAAAATGGTCATTTTTAAGACATAAAACCTAACCAAGGTTAGGGTCAAACACAAAGGGAATACATAGACTCGAGATAAATTCACCAATAAGCAATTCAAGTAGTTAACCAACTCAATTCCCCAAAGGGGAAGGGGGTTTGCAATAGTCAATCAGAAAGTAAACTAAAGTAACTATCATGAGAGATGATCAATAATATAGAGCAACTAGGGTATTGTGTTTCCCATGATTTCTCAACGTAGTATCACTAGGTAACCCAATTCCTGTCTAGTGTACAATATGCAGGATGGTAATTTAAGTTCACCAAGCCCTTTGGTCAAAGGTGAGAGATGAATTTCACTATATGACTTGGCCTATCTCCATAGTATGCAATACTAATAATTACCTATAAGTCCTGGTACAACCTCCCCTTGGTCTAGTTTGGTTGATTAGATGAGAACATATCAATCGAATCCTGTTAATCAATCTCTTTTCCTATTCATTACTATCTTGGTACAGTCAGTAATACTAAGCGGGTTATAATGTTGGCGAAGAGAAATGATTAATGCAATCATATACACATTCAAAGAATTGTAAATTGTCTGAGTTTACTTAGTTAGCTCTTTATGGTTCCTACAACCCTAGTTGTGGATTTAGCTACACATGCTATGGTAGATGAAGAAATTATAAATTGATAAAACATTATTAAATACTTACCCAATTGAAATAAGATCAAGCAAACCCAAGAAGAATGAGAATCACAAGCTTCAAGATCAAATTTACCCACTAGTGTTTTCTCACGACCTTCTCTCTCAAATATTGAGTTTTCCAAGTGCAAACCCTAAAAGTACTGAATAATGACATCCTCTCTTGTATAATACTCAAAATAACCTACAAGTACCATTTATAATAATATAATTAAGTCCTAAATAAAATAGAAAAATTTATCGGCGAACTCTGCGAATGGTCTTTACGACTCGTAGTGTCTTCTACGATTCATAGTTGGGCTCTCGTAATTAGCTCCTAGGATCTTGGACTTTTCCTCTATGACTTCACTTTACTACTCATAAATCGGTCCATGGACTGCATGTTTGTAGGTTTCAACTTCATCAAAATTGTCCCTCTATGGAAATTTTTACGAAACCCGTCAATATGACTCGTATGCATGTCTCATTGAGCTGATCTTCAAACTTCATCCTTCATTGGAATTTGTCACAAAATTGCATCTACAACACGTAGAATGCTCTAAAATCTGTAAATTGCCTCGTAAGTCATCAAAGACCAATAATCTTCTACAATTTTGCCCCAAATCATAGCCTACTTGTGTTCCTACAAATCTAAACACAAAACACATAGAATCCACAAATATTGCATTGAGAACACAGAAAATCCTAAGTGTTAAGCATCTAATATACTATATTTTTGTAGCACATCAGTAACATATCAAGAGGGATTTGATATGGTATTTTGGAAGAATAGTGACTAAAGTCCCTCCTTGAAACTACGTTTTTCTATACTTTTGTCCCACCAACTCTGTTACTTTCACCTTACTCTCCCTTTTCCCTATTTCAAGCTTTTCCAGGTGCTTTCTTATCATTTTTGAGCTTTTTTCCTTATTTTCATACCTCATTTTTCTTTTTAACCCTAAATTAAGGCCTCTTTTATTTTTCTTGCACCCAGTACATGATTTTTCTCCTTTTTCTTCATATTTCTTACTCACCCCTTTATTTTTGTGTTTTGCCTTTATACTAGCCACCCTCAACTTAGGCTTTTAGCTTGTGTTGAGGTGCACAATATCCATCCTCTGAATCAAGGCCACTTTTGGTAGCCCACTCAAGTTAGGATTTTTGCCTCAGTAAAGGTACCCAATATTAAAGGAAACACCAAGGCCAATTTCAGGATTTTCACTAGATAAGGCTAGGTTAATAAGGCATTTTTAAAGAATAGGTACATGTTAGGTTCAAACATTTGGAACAAGGGATGTTTCATCAATTTGGTTGGTTATTTTTAGGCTAAAGTGAACTATTTAAGAACAATGAGCTACAATCGTTTCCTAATCCAATTAATCTACAATCTAACTTAGAGTAATATGACAAATTCTAAATTAGCACAAAATACATGAATTTATCAAATTATGCTCACAAACATATGGCATTGTATACATTATCAACAAAAGACTCACAGATCATGCTTTTTATCTCAATGTACTCAATTATCAAAACAGATATTATCAAACACCTAAATATGCATGGCTACTATCAAACTACTTAATCAAAATTTTTGGTGGGTATCAGTTTTCAAACAAAATAGAAAAACATGTTATATGCCACAAGTATTTGTACTGTATGCTACAAATATTATCTAAACATCCTAAATGTGCTGGTTTAATAGAAGATAAATATCCGCAGGGAAAGAGAATATAGGCAAGAAAACTATAGGATAAAAAATTAGGGTAGTTATGAAGATAAGTTGCTTAGACTTCACCAAGGCCTAAAACTACCCACACTCCATTGAAAAAGATGTGCATTGTCCCTAATATAAAAAATCAAACAAAAATAAAATATAAGGGGTAAGAAAAAAACATATCTGGGCACCTAAGTGCCAATCTGTGGCTATGTATGGCCACCCTCCACCAGCGGGATGGTTGCTTAGTAATGGTACTCTGTCCAGAGGGACCAGCACCTCCTTCTGCTCCATCTCTCAAGCTTGTCTCATCTTCTCATCATGCCTCGACTCCCTCAAGGCAAGCTCTATATGGTCCTCCTCTATGAGCCTCATGCATACATGTCTATCCTTAGGATCCTCATCCATGCAAGGTCTCTTCCGAGGGAAAACTGGGCAGGCTCCTCAGAAGCAAATAAATCAAACATCGGCACCAGAAATATTATCTTTCATAGTGTGACTGGTGCTGCCAATGATGCTGTCTTGTCAGTGTGGAGCTATTTGATCTCCTTTTATATGGTGATAAGTCTGAAGGCAAGGCCTCATCAATTCACTTCTACACTCTCTCCTTAAAGGCACCGATTTTTGCATCCAAGGTAAAAATATGATCCTAAATAGTAATCACCGCGAATGTCTATGAATGATCCTCTGAGTCTATAACAGCTTGGCCAACCCATGCCTGATATGGTGAATAAGCTGAGTCAGCTGTGACATGTGAGAACCTCCTCGACAAGGCCTGTATAGATGCGGCGGACACTTAGATCATGTCCGAGGTCAGAACTAGTGAAGTAGTGGCCTATGGCACAAGATAAGTAACAGTGGGCCCCCTTTTCTTGATTGCCCTTGGCTGTAGAGGCCTCTCCTCAGTGGCAGCAACAGTAGTTGTGGCAGTCTCAAAACACTCAGGTGGTGGTGCTGGGGCGAACATCCTGAGCATGGTTGAGGTTGTGCTAATCGATGTGCCACCAAGTTTTTATCAAATCAGGCTGGGATCAAATGTATGTTGGGCCTCAATCATCTGGTCCAGCTGATGTAATACCTCCACCCTAGACTATAAACAAAGAATATAGATTAAGAACGAGAATGGGTTGGAGGTGGACATCTTCAGTGTGGCCTCATGTATTCGCTTAGCGATAAGGCAGGCCTAGTCAATAGCATAGCCAACTAAGATGCTGGCAACAAAAACCATACGCTCTATCATCAAAGTATTGTCAAAAAGTATCAGTCGAATGCATAAACGAACAATAGCCCACCAAAATTTGGCAAGAAAGCTGAGGGAAGCCTTGATCATAGGCTCAGAATGAGTGGCGACTCAAGTAGGTTTTGGACCCTACTATTTAATAAACCAGCCAGCCATCTCATCAACATGGCTCATCGCTTAGGGTCTTTCATCACTAGTAGATCCCTTATCTGCCTCACCCTATAGTTAAACTCTTTGGCGGATCTGGGGCAAGGTACTCTGGCCAAATAACATATGGCAGAAGGTCTCCTCTGATTTATCTACCCACCGACCCCTCACCATATTTCTTTCAGTCTAGTTTGGGCGAGGGCTTTCTTCCCCTTGGGAAAAAAAGCTAGATTGTGGCTGCATAAGAGGTGTAAAACTCCCTCACCATGGATGGGGAGTATCGCCCAAGGGAATGTGTGAGCTAGTCAAGCCCAAACCAAATCATTATGACCTGGAGACCGGGGACATAGCTAAGTCCATTTGATATCACTCAGGGCTCCTCAAAGATGGAGAGGATTGGCTTGCCATGCTCATTTGAATACATGCCCTCTCTGTCAATCTCCTCCATGTCCTCGATGGACCACCAACTAGTAAAGGCATCCAGTGTAGATAATGGTAATAATGTGACGGAAGATTCTACAGTTGATCTGTACTTAAAACCTTGCTCAGATCTGGACTCCTCTCTAGATGGAGTCATTTGTGGTAGCCCGCTCCCATCGCTGTCTTCCTCTTAAGACTAGGGAGAGCGAATAATAAGAGCCTGAGTACGCCCAGCTCTGGTAGTGGCCCCTGTTTATGGTATAGTCACCTCTGGATCTGATTTGACATCGAGTATCTCTAGTGAATGACTCAGTTGAGTGGTTTGATCATCATATGAAGTCTCATCCCTAAGCCTCTTTATCATAGCCACGATCTCTGCGCATTTGGCTTTTGGGGCCATAGTATCTGAAACATCAACATATACAAACCATGGTTAGCCTACAAACTAAGAATTAAAGTACAAGAATTTATCTAGGTTCAGTTGTAGAAGGGTTTTACGAAAGCCCCTTTAAGGGTCATTGTGAATACTATGTGAATAAAGCACTTTTGTAAACCAATGGGTCAAGAAAATTTGGTTACTGGAAAAGTCTACGAGGCCAGGTACGACTTGTAAATCAGTTTATGAGTGGAGATTGGGCTCAAAGAGAAATCCAATGAGTAATTAAATTTAGGAAGGGATCTATGAGACCTATCGATGAGTTGTAAAGTCATCTATGACTCATAGAAGATCTCATGTGATGGATACTCAGAAATATTAAGTTTCTGGAATGTTGTACGAGGGACAATTATGACTCATAGATTACTCCACAAATTGTAAAAGCCACTCTTGACCTAGAAAACTCAGTCACTTAAGTTTCTAAGTTTATCATACGAACCCCAGAAGACATTTTCAACAAATAGATTATCAGAGTCGAAGCAAGAATACACACACTTGCAAGATTTCAACACTACACCTATAACTCCCTACATGTTCTTCAACACATATACATCCCATCGATAGTGATTAAATAAGGGTTATCCTATGATTTCGAACACCTCTAATTGATTCAAACAAGATAATATACCTATGCCATCAGTCACTGATTCACAATCATAATCTTTCAGGTACATAGGGTGATTGAGAAAATAGGCTCAAATGATTAACATTAACACAAGTCCAAAGCACTCGATTTCAAATTTAGACAAAAATCAAGTATGGGCAACCTAATTTCAACTAATTACAATCAAATTCAAACATTGATTTTGTTTCTAAACACCAAACCTAACATCATATTCAAAGCAATCATTTATATAATACATGTTAAGGGTTGTAACTAAACCAAAACTTACCAAGAAATGAGATTAACTTAAATAAGAGGAAGGAGGTGAGTAGAAGCAAAACCCTCGGTCCACCGAAATTCTTACTGGAATTTAGGTTGACGGTAGCCGGAGGTAGTTGGCTGTTTGAAGGTGTGGGGTAGGTTGGGTAATTTAGTAAATTAGGGAAAATATGGAGTAAAAAAAATTTGACTTATCTATTTATTCATTAACTCGGGTCAACTAAAATTACTAGGCCTGACCCTATGAAACCTCGATTATAGGCTGTAGATAGTCCTATCATTCGTAAATCATGGTCTCATAGAACCCTCAACACTTAGCTGATTTTTAGAAAACTTACTTGGGCTCTATGAGCCCTATTCATGACTTATGGTTTGATCTCCGAATTGTAAAGTTTGATCGTAGACTGGAGTGCATAGTCCTTCAATTAGAGTGGAATTCTCTCCGAAGTGGGTTACGAGTCCTAAAGTGTTTTATAGCCCTTAAACCCTGTTGTCAAGGATCAACTTGATGGTCTTTTCAGCCGAATTGGTTGACTTATTCCTGTACCTGCATATTCTTAACACAATAGAAAGTTACCCTATATACAACTAGACTAATGTCCAATATTACAACCAATTCACAAGAAATTAACTACTTATTAATCCAAAAATAGAAAAATAAACCTATAACTATGCTATTACATCAAAACCTTTGATTGCCTCCAAAATACTACCTGATTTATTATCACAGAATAACTTGGATATATTGGTTACTCAGACTTCACCAATTGCCTATACTTCACTCTTCAACTCATCTGGATGCTTCATGGACTGATGAATGTCGAAGACAACTTCTTCGTCATTCCCTCTAAACCTGAGTTGACTAGATTCTATATCCACTAGGGCTCATCTGGTGGTTAGGAATGGTCTTCCCAAGATTGGGACATCGAAGTCAACTTCATAATCTAAGATCACAAAGTTTGTAGGGAATATGAACTTTTTCACTTTTACTAACACATCATATAATACCCCCACAGGCTTCTTTACTGTGCAATCCGCAATTAACAACTGCATGCTAGTAAGAGTAGGGGCTCCCGATCCAAGCTTCCTGTAGACTAGAAGGGGCATCAAATTGGTACTAGCACCTAAGTGAAACGCCCCAAAATGTGCTTCGGAAATGCCCATAATCATAATTTCCATATAACTCAAAATCCATGCGTGATATCAAAAATATGACTTCATATGCTCAATTTGGGGGCACAATTTAGTTGATAAGTGGGTATAAACTGGATTATAGAAGACCCATATCAAAAAATAATTTTTGTGAATTTTCATAAAACAATGTCTGTTCGCCCTCAGGCCGTGACGCACCTCGGGCGCGTATCAGTGTTATTCCTTCCTCCGCGATGGGTCCATGTTACATCCATTGAAAAATGTTCCTTAGTTTTTTGTGTCAGCCAAGGGTATTTGGGTCATATCCCCATGCCCAATTATGAGTAAAAACACTCATATTTAGTCATTTTTCAACTCTACCACTCAAAACCATCACAAAAATCTCTCCAAGACTTGACCAGATATCTCATTCAAATTTTAAGGATTTCACGCTGAACTTTGGAACTAAAGGATTAACTTCAAGCTCTAAGTTTCCTTCAAGCTCATCTTAAGAAAACTCATGGTTGAGGTATGTGACTTTCATCCATGGGGTCTTTTCACCCATCGAGCCCAATCTTCATTCTTATGAAAAAGTTGTATGATTTCGAGTTGTAATATATATGGGTATCTCTTATTATGAAATATGAGCATGAACTATTTTGGGGTTTTATAAAATGTTGATTGATTATGCATGACTATCTATTTCAAGCTTATACCATGAATCATTGTTGTCTATTGAGACTATGCATGTTTTAAGCTATGAAACTATGATCTACAATGAGATTTGATGATGGATTTTAATGTATCCAACATGAGGGTTTTAATACATGTTTGTGCATTGATTTGCATTGAGTTTTATCATATTATTTCACTCTTAAATTTTATGAGTTTAAACAAGTATTATGAACCCACCAAGTGTTTGATTAATTGACATGATAGAATTGTCATGTTATTGATGATCTATTACATGATTCACAAGTCACGTCACTTAATGATGTTCAATGGATTTCATATATGTATTTAATTCATGAAATGTATCTATGATGTTGTAAGTTTCAAGTGAAGGCCAATTTCAAGTGTTTAACCCTTGTGAGCCATTCATGTTAAAGCAAGGGACCATTTGTGATTATTACCTATTCGCATGTTCAAGTTAGCTCACTATTAGAGGTCAAACATGTTTATTAGCTATTCAAGTCATGTTAGCATGTCTCTTACAAGTTTTTCATGTTGTGACTAAAGTATGATTATTTCAAGTATTCTGACAGATTAGACTTAGCACCGATTGATGTTTAAGATGGGGGCTCTACTCAAGGGGTCCTAATATAAAGTCTTAGTCACTAAAATATGTGCCACCATAGGTATATACATCATCTCTCTTATGGCTTTCTATTGGATCTATATAGTTATATCACACCTTGTCGAGGAGGTGACATGCCTCGATCACCTTGATAACGGGCTGACATGATTTAGATTATTCATTGTATGGCTACCATGGCAAGTAGACCACAAATTGTTGAGGGGGTGACATGCCTCAATCCCCTTGTTGAGGGGGTGACATGCCTCATTCACCTTACCAACGGGGTGATATATGTTGGATCCCAAGTAGTAGCTCGCTTGGTCTACATCGGTCAAGGTCTCTTTCGACACATGTATCATGTATTATGCAAGTGGAATGTTTTGCAAGCATGTTTTACCACAAGCATTAATCATGCATTCCATGTTGAGATTTTATATATCCTTTGCAATGATTATGCATTTTGACTATGTTGGCTTATGTATTGTTGTATTGCGTCGCGCAGACTTAGTCCATTCAAATGTACTATTGCATACTCTATGCCTACATGATATTACCATGTAGTGACCGGAGCAGCTTTTGATCATCCTCCCCCTAGCTAGTTGATACTTTGGAGATAAGCTTTGGTGAGTCCTCAAGTTCGAGGACACTATCTACATTATTCATGCTACATTGAGACATCTTTATATTGAGCACTTGTTATTATGAAGGTAAGCTGGGAGAGTGTCTTGGCCCTCGCTCCATTCCATGTTAGAGGTGTTGTTAGATATTATGATGTACTTATGCTATGAGCTTGGCTCTTTATGTTTTTTATGAATATAAAGTTTTCCCTTAGTCTCGCTTCCCTTATTATGATGTCTCTTACTGTTGTTTACTTTGCTTCCGCGTCCAAAGATATGAGATTGATATGTTAAGAGGCTTGTTTGGGTTCCTTTGGGTTCCCATTCGCCATGTTACTTCTAGGACCTACATTTGGAGTATGACACTAAGTCACATAGTGCCCTCGTGAACTCTACATCTCCAATTATGTAGGGTATGGTGAAAACACCTGGATCTTCTCTTTTACGAACCAAAGACTTCCTAGTGATAGCACTGCAATGTTGAAGCTCTTGAGAAAGCTCCGAACTCACAGTGTGCTTTTTGATGACAGAGTCCTTTAAATACTTCATATACCTTGGTATTATCTACAATGCCTTGATGAAAAGAATATTGACGGAGAGTTTCTTTAGTATGGACAAAAAGTGCTTGAACATACCTTCCTCCTCCCGCTTTTTGAGTCGCTGAGGGAAGGAAGGAGAGGTCCCAGGGACAGGCTTAAACATCTGTGGCCATTTAGCTGCTTTTATCATGCCATCCTTGCCACGATTATCTCCTTTATCCGCATCCCTAGCTATAACTCCCTCCTCACGAACATATTCTACATCAATCGGCCTATGAGGATCAACAGTGCTCTTGCCACCCCTAGTAGTGATTGCCATACACTACCTAATATTTTTTAGAATTTGCACTCTATTACTAGGTAGTGTATCCCACTGAAACTGAGTTAGTTGAGCTGATACTTAACTGAATTATTGTTTAAGCTATTTAATGGCATAGAGTGAGACTCTATTTTTTGATTAATACTTGAAATTTTCTGATTGTCATACCCCTTAGAGTCTCATCCTGCATCTCAGCCTTTTTCAGCAGGCGATCAAACATCTCCTCAATTCTGGAATTGCCTGCCACCTGCATCGCGGTCGTGTGGTGGCATAAAAGGACCATTTTAAAGCCTTCTTTGCAATGCCAATCCGTGGTTTCTTTGTAAGCTCTATATCTGCCAAAGTTTTGACCTTCGTTTCTTTGACCTTGGCGCTAGTAGTCCTGATTATACCCTTGGGTGTTGGACCAAAAACCCACTTTCTAATCATTAACAAGACAAGCGTCCTAATCATGATATGGCTCCTAATACATGGGTACACATGCAGGTTGGTGAACCACTACGTTCAATATTTCTTGCTTCTGCTTTATCATCATATCTATGCTTGTGCAAAGCTGATCAAGATGCTGCATAATTTCTTCATTAATT
>JAOTQJ010144310.1:0-10828 GCA_025642045.1 Solanum sejunctum | reverse complement strand
TTTCTTGCTTCTGCTTTATCATCATATCTATGCTTGTGCAAAGCTGATCAAGATGCTGCATAATTTCTTCATTAATTCTAGCTTGCTCTGGCCCTACATTTACAACATATGAACTCTTTATGGAAGCTTATTCATCTACCCCATGCACGATTTATCTTGACCACTCTTTTCATTCGTTTTGCAATCCTTGCAAATGGGTGATGTAGAAATATGCGACACTCTGATATTGTTAGTACATGCTTGACTATTCTCATCGAGGGATCGGTAGAAGTTCTCCACCAAGGTGTCATCAACTATCTTGTCATTAGGGATGCTCCTTAGACATTTTATAAAATACTCTCAAGTAGTGCATATATTCACCAGGAAGTTGCTCGAAGTTATTGATCTGGTCCTTCAACTTGAGCTTCTTTGATCTAGGGAAGTACCTCTCTAAAAAGGCTTTCTGCAAGTCTGTTCAGCTAGTGACTGGACTTTATGGGAGCTCAGATAGGCATAATACAGCATTACCAGTAAGAGACAATGGGAAGACACAGAGCCCCACAACATCCACAGATAGATTTTGTGCCCCTATCACACTCTTACAGATAAATGCCACATTGTGTAGGTGGCTGTGTGGATCCTCTAATGGTAAGCCCACAAATAGCAAATGGTTCTATAGCATCTGAAGTAATCCACTCGAGACTTTTAACTTTGTGTCTGCAGAAAGTTTTGGCAACACAATAGCTTCAGTCACCTTCATAGCCATATGATTCAATCTGTACTAATTCCACTGGTAAGCATAGATATTGAAATCCTGAGGCTAAGGAATGTCCTCCAAAGGAGGTGGGTTCTCATTCATATCCTTATCATTATTGTCCCTTTTCAAGGCTGCATTGGCCATATTGTTGGTATTATCTTTGGCCATTCTTCTTGGAGTTCAGTGGATCTCTGGATCAAATGGAGTTAAGGGCTTGCCTTGACTCTCAGTGTTGGGCATACACTACTCGTACACCATGCAAATAACAAAAATGATAAACAAAGGTAACATAAAGGGAATTATGTATTAACACATGAACTACTAATGAATTCACTAAGTCCAGCCGTATTCCCAGGCAATGGTGCCAAAATCTTGATGTCAACCAAGTTACACCTCCTTTTTAGAGGATAAAGTACTCACTGTCAAGATATAAAACCTAATCAAGGTTAGGATCGATCCCACAAGAAATACGTAGACTCATGAGAATTCACTAATATGCAATCTGAGTAATTAACCGACTCAATTCCCCAAAAGGATAGTTGCAATAATCAATGAGAAAATAAACTAAACTATCATATGAGAAAAATCAATAATAGAGTGCCACTAGGGTACTGTGTTCCCCATGATTCCCCAACTCAGTATCCCCGGATAACCTAATTCTTGTCTAGTGTATCACATGCAGGAAGGTAATTTAAGTTCACCAAACCCTTGGTCAAAGGTGAGAGGTGAATTTCACTATGCCATTTGGCCCATCGCCATAGTGTGCATTACTAACCATTACCTATTAGTCCCAGTATAACTTCCCCTTGGCCCTGTTTGGTTGATTAGACGAGAACACATCAATTGAAACCTGTTAATTAATCTCTTTTCCTATTCATTACTATCTTGGTCTAGTCACTAACACAAGGTGAGTTCTACTATTGGCCACCACTAGAAAACATTTAAAATGATGAGAGTTAATTAATACACGCATATACACCTTCCAAGAATTGTTAATTATCCAGTTATACTTTGTTAGTTCTTCATAGTTCTCACAACCCTAGTTGTGGATTTAGCTTCTCATGCTATGTGTAGATGAGAGATTATCAGTTAACAAGACATAATTAAACACTTACACAATTAAAATAAGAACAAGGAAATCCAAAGATAATGAAAATCATAAGCTTGAAGACCAAATTACACTACGTGTTCTCAAAGACTCTCTTACAATTTTTTTTAAGAATATTGAGTTCTTTCAGAACTTAACCTAAAACTACAAAACATTGATATGGATTGAGTAGAACTAATGAAAAATAATCTAAAAACCTATTTATAATAATTAAAAGCAAATCTAAACAAATTAGAAAAACTAGTCGACACGTCATATGAAAGCTACATTACAACCTATATTGTCATGACCCGAGCCTAGGGCCTAGATGTGACATGGCGCATGAGGAACCCACAAGGACCACAAGAAAGCCTCTTAACATATCATTACACATCCTTGGTCACAAAAGTAATAAAATAACAATAAAAGGTAGAAATAGGGATAACTGGGTCTAAGGGACATCTTTTGTAGCATAAAACATCATAGAGTAAAGAGTGTCAAGGGTCATAGCATCAATACATATCTTGTCCAACAACACCTCTAAACATAGAACTTATCGAGGGCCAAGACAAGCAACCAGGCTCACCCTCATAGTCAAGGATACCAAAAATAGGAACGATAGTCTTTATACATAGCATAAAATGAATTCATTCTCCCCAAAGTTGAGGACTAACCACTTGCTTTGTAGAGAATTTATACTAGCCACTTAGAGGATGATGATAATAAAGTAGAGCTCCAGTCCCTAAATAGTGAAATTATGTAGGCGTAGAGTATGCGTTAGTACGTTTGAATGTACTAAATATGTAGGATGCAATGTAATAAGAGATAGACAACAAAGTTAAAATACATAATTAGGCCATAGATGAATAGATAACAATATGGCATGCATGAATGGTACTTGAAGTAAACTTGCTTGTATATACAACATATTACATATGTAGAAAGAGACCATCAATAGTAACCAAGGCCTACCACCTCATTGTTGAGGCAATTGAGGTACAAACCCCTCAACAAGGTTTCATGGTTCTACTACCTCTCGAGTGAGGCAATTGAGATACAAACCCCCCAATAAGGTTACATAGGCCTACTACCTCCCGAGCGAGGCAATTAAGGAACAAACCGCTCAACAAGGTTGCATGGGCCTACTACCTCTCGAGCAAGGCAATTATGGTACGAACCCCCTAACAAGGTTGCACGAGCCCACTACCTCTTGAGCGAGGTAATTGAGGTACAAACCCCTCAACAAGGTAGTTCTGGCCTACTACCACCCAAATGAGGCAATTGATCAACTTCCAATACTATAGATATGTTTTATGAAATATCAACACATTTATACCATCCTTTCATCATCATAAAGTCATAAAAGTCATAGATCATGAAATAGATCATCAATAGCTCAAGAACCCCAAGCTAGATATTTTATGAAACTCTTAGTGGGTGTCTAATGATAGTATAAAACCATGCAATTGAAGAGTGAAATCATGCAAAAAATCCTTGAAGTAAATCATCCCACCAATACTTGGTAACATCATAATATAATATACATCAAAACCCTTCATCAACTCTCAAGATAGATCAAAGATTCATAGCTCAAAATATACTAAAACAGACACATTTTTTCGAAACCCCAACATAGTTTATAGTCAAATTCATAATAGAAAACCCATAAGTAAAATCAACTTAAAAACATGTATTTTAGGTAAAAAGGAAGCTTGGGCACCATTGGTGAAAGAACCCAATAGTTGAAACTCTTGTATCTTGACTTTGGAAAATTCTTGAAGAAGATTAAACATGGAGACTTGAAGCTTGAATGAGAACCTTAAGATTTGAATTGAATTTTGTTGAATTTAGGGTGAAATAATTGTCTAAGTATTTGAGTGAGTATTGGGGAATATTTAGTATGATATGAGGGTAAAATAAAGCTAAGTATATGTATTTGCACGCATGGGAGGACTTAGGCCCAAGACCCAAAAGCCTTGGACCGAGATAAAATCATTGGCAACAAAATATACAGGTTTACATATGGTCTGCTATGTGGTCCTGTCGCAGGTGCAACTTTTACACTAGTCTGCGCTCTGGCTAGGTCGCGCCAGGGACGTGGATCGATTCTAGATAGGCAAATTTTGAAGAATTGAGATTGCAATTTGTTTTCTCTAAAATTAGGGTTAGACCTACTTCCCACTCAATTTGACCAATTGATCAAGAATATAAAGTTGAATTTTCAATATCATGCACAGATTTTGCGATATATAGAAATTACAATATCATACACTTTAGAGGCATACTTTTGGGCACTTTTTGGGTTCATTTCATGTATTGTCTTCTGCGGCTCATAGTTGGGGTCTAGTAATCAACCACTGGAATTTTAAACAACACTTTTATGACACCCCTTTATGACTCATAAATTGTTTCATGACCCATAAAAGGAGTTTCATCTGATAATGTTCTTGCAAGTCCACTTCACTGATTCTCAGAGTACGAAAGGTATTCTGTGACTTCTAAATTGCTCCATGACTCATCTACATATTCATAGACTTCAACATTACCAAATAGCCCTGATCTGACTTTCATGCTCCAACAAGAAAGCAGTCGCTGTTAGTAATTAACCTAACAAGAGGTTAGGATCGAATCCACAAGGAATGCAGGGCTTAACTACGAGAATTCACTATCAATCATTTCGATCATTGATAACTAAAATCCCTAAATGAGGGAGGGAGGGGTGTTGTGATTTACGAACAAAACTAAAAGTAAACACTACACTAATAATATGAGAAAACACTTAAATTTAGGGACAACTCAGGAATAATGTTCCCCATGGTTCGTTGACTCAATTACCCTAGACAACATAACTCTAATTGGGAATTCTAATACACGATGGTAACTTAGGTTCTTCCAACCCTCCTGTGAAGGTGAAGGTCAAATTTCACCATAACGCATGGTCGGCTACCATGGTGTACGAACAAACCGTTACCCATTGTCCTAATCAACCTCTCCCTGGTCAGGTTTGGTTGATTAGATGAGAACATATCAATCAAATTCTCTCATCTACTTCCCTTTTCCTATTCGTCACTACCTTGGTCGAGATCGTGATAGTAGACAAGGTTTGGTTTCGTCCACCACCAAACATCAATCATAATGAAGGGAAATAAATGATACATGCAAAACCCTAACCAAAGAAACTCACCAAGCTTAGGCTATTTCAAGTCAACTACTTATGATTTCCACAAACCCAAGTTGTGGGTGCTTAGCTACTCATGGCTAAGGAACTAACAATAATGCAAATAAATGATATAGTTTAGAGTTTACCCAAAGCAATGAAGAATAAGAGCACCACAAGCTGCAAACCATAAGCTTTGTTGAATACAGAATGAATACAATGTGAGTCTTGCAATCCCCAAAAGTGGGTTTTCCAGTAAAAACTGAAACCTACACTAAACCCTGAAGATATTCTAGAGGGAATATTCTAATTATTCTATCTAAGATTCACGTCTAGGATCTATTTTTTGAACCCCTGACATAAAGTATTTCTAACATTTACAATTTAACCTTAAAATTTAAGCAGAAAATACAGGTGGTAGCAGGTACATCTCACAGAGTGTGCTACAAGTCATAATTGGGGTTTCGTCTCAGGCCCTTTGCATTTTGGACCTGACTGTTATGACCCACTGGTATGAGTCATTACTTGCGCTACAACTCATATGTTCCTCTCATAGTCCAGGCCTTTAGTTCTTGATCCAAACTTTTAGCTCTCTGTTTCTTGCCACAAACCCACCTATATGAGTTGTAGTAACGCCTACGACTCATAGATTGGCTTCGTAAGGTTGACCTCCACTTAGTAGATTTCTGATTTTTTTTCTCACTATTTCTTGCTACAAGATCACCTTATGATTCGTAGCTTAGGCTACAACTTATAGTCAGGCTCATATGTCCTGCACTGCAGCAAAATCTGTAATTTTCTCCCAAAATCATGGCAATATATCTTTTTCTGCAAAATCAACATAAAAACACATAAAAATCATAAAATCTCACATTAAGAGCTCATAAAATCCTTTGTTAGCACTAAATGTATTGTATTTTGATAGCACATCACCACCCTCAACTTAGAATTATTGCTTGTTTTCAAGCGATGACTCAATCTAAGTAGACAAAAAGAAATACATAGTAGCTACTCTAATGGCATATGCATTATTTACTCTAATTCAGGTACCCAACCTTCATTTTCAAAACTAGATTGTAAATCTACTAAGCAAACCAAAACAGAAAGATTATCTGGCAATCTAACTAAGACAAGCAAAGGAGTATCAACCATCCACATTCAGGTTAGTCATATGCCAATAATGCAGTGCAAATGCCCTCATAGAAAAGAAGTCCCTCTTACTTAATCAAAAAGCATTCAAAATTTAGGGATTGTGCAAGCATTCTCACTCTCACAAATAAAATTCATGTAAAATGACTAACACCATAGGCTTGCCTTTATACTCAACTTTTGGATTAGTGAAAAGTGGATTCAGATCACTTTAGGACTTAATCATGAGGCTTTTGGAATGGCATTTTAGGTAAGTGGTGACTAAAAACTATCTTTGAACCATATTTTTTTAATACTCTTACCTCCATAAGTTAGCCATTTTCATTAAATCTATCCATATTCTTCATTTGTTAGCTTTTCCCGAGTGTTTTCTTTCTGGTTTTTTAGCTGTGCCTCATTCTTAAACTCATTTTTGCTATTTTTTTCAGTCCAAGACAACTTTTCTTTTATTTTTATTCACTTGGCACATGCTTCTTCATTTCTTTCTTTCTTTCCTGACTAACCATCTCATTTTCATTACTTTAACACAACAAGGGCTACCCTCAACTTAGACTTTTGTCCTGAAGTAAAGCACACAACATCTATTCCTAAACCAGGGCCACTATTCGTAGCCACCCTCAACTTTGGCTTTTAGCCTCAATCAAGGTTCACATGTTCAAGGATAGACCAGGGCCAATATCAAAGTATTTTATAAAACAAGGCTAGGGTAGCTACGTATCAAGAAAGAACAAGTAGATGAAAAGCTCAAACCATTGGAACAAGGGATAGACTATTATATTTGGTAGGTCATTTATGCAAAAGTGAGCTCACTAAAAGAACAATGGCCTAAGATCCTCTCCCAGTCAACATCACCAGTCCAATCTTAGAGTGACAAGGCAAGTTCTGAGTCCATAAATAATATATAAATGCGGCAAAATAAGCTCACATACACATGTCATCGCATACACAATCAAGTATAGACTCACAGTCATGCTTCAAGCATCAACTTGCCTTGTCTTTATCAGAATAAACATTGCCAAATAATCACATGCATGATTGCAAAAATAACCAATAATCTCAAAATTTTTGAGGGTACCAAATTTTCAAATATTCAAAAAGTATTTAAAATATGTATATATATATATATGTGAAAAGATAATAATATTATATATCTATGAATTGTCTACACTATCTAAACATACCGGGAACAACAAAAACCAAAATATCCACAAGAAAAAAGAAATACAACAAGAAAACCTTTGGATCAAAATTTGGGGTAGTTATGGACCCTAAGCTACTCAGACTTCAACAAAATCCATAACTATCCACACCCCATTGAAAAAGTTATGCATTGTCATTAATGGGATCAAATCAAGAAACAATAGAGAATATAGGGGTAAAATAACATATACCTTGGGTTGCCTCCCAAGCTACAATTTATTTATTGTCGCGACATGACTTAGACCACTCGACTACTCAGACTTCACCAATTTCTCAAACCTTGTTCTTCCATAATTTTGCTTTTTCTTCCACCTTGAACATATGAATTGGACTCCTAACTTCTTTTCTAACTTCCTATCATGCTCAAAGGGTGGTGGTATAAAAATAAGGGGAACAAGTACTAGATATTGCCTGTTATGTGCAGTAGAGGCCCCAATCTAAGATTTTTGTAGACCATAAGTGGCTTTAGATTTATGTTGACACCTAGATCACAAATTGTCCTTGCAAATTCTACATCTCTAATTATGCAGTATATGGTGGGCATCTTCTCCATTGACTTGATGAGAGGAGTGTTAATGGACATGTATTTTAACATAGAGAGAGAGAGAGAGTCCTTGAACTTTCTATCCTCCTCTCTCTTCTTGAGTCTTTAAGGGAAAGAAGGATGAGGCCTAGGGTTGACTTTGTACTTTTTGGCTTTTCAACTGATTCATTCACCACATCCTTGCCACACTCATATCCTTTAACCACATCCTTATCTACAATATTTCCTCATGAATATCTTCTACAACAACCAACACAGAAGGATCAATAGTACTTTTACCACACCTATTACTAACCTTCATACATTGCTCTTCCTACTTAGAACTTTGCACTGTATCACTAGGCAATATACCACTCTGATGCTGCTTAAGTAGAGTCGATACTTAACCAAACTGTTACCGAAGCTATGTAATAGTTATAGAATGAGACTCTATTTTTTTTATTAATGTTTGTAATTTCTTATCTCATACCACATAGAGTCTCATCCCATGTCTTAGCATTCTTCAATAGGCGATCAAACATCTACTCAATTTTGGAGTTGCTTGTGCCTTCATCATGATGGTGTGGTGACACATAATGATCAATTATGAAACTATCTCTACTACTCCACTCGACGTCTGGCCCCATGTTTTACCCATAATGACTACCCTGGCTATCTCAGTAAGCACATTATCTTCCATAGGTCTAATTTTGGTTTTCTTGACTTTGGTGCCAATGGTCTTGATTGGACCATTGGATGTTAGGCTAAAAACCCCATATCTGATCAGTTGAAAATGAAGTGTCCTCCTCATAATATAACTCCTCGTACATAAATGTACGGGAAGACTAATGTTGTGATTAGGGAGACTCAACAAATCTTCTTCTTCTTCTTGTTTTTTTATATGCCTTGGAAAGAAAGAAAACAAAACAAACAAAATTTATATACAAAAGAATCTAGCAATCGACACTTGAACTAACTACTAGTGAAATCCAGTCAAGAACCTAGCCATAGTCCCCGATAACTACACGGTAATTTTTGATTTGATGTTCATACTCTAATAGGAAAGATATCGCAATAAGTAATTAACCTAAACAAAGGTTAGGATCGAATCCACAGGGAATATAGGGCTTGACTACAAGAATTCACTATCAATCATTTCAAGCATTGATAACTAAAATCTATAAATGAAGGGGGGTTTGTGATTTAAGAACAAAACTAAAAGCAAACACTATACTAACAACATGAGAAAACTCTCAAATTTAAGGATAACTCGGGAATTATATTTTCGATAGTTTGTTGACTCAATTATCCTAGACAACATAACTCTAATTGGGAATTCACATGAAGAATGGTAACCTAGGTTCTTTAAGCCTTCTTGTGAAGTTGAAGGTCAAATTTCACTATATCGCTTGGTCAACAACCATGGTGTGCCAACTAACCATTACCTATTATCCTAGCCAAACTTCCCTTTGTAAGGTTTGGTTAATTAGACGAGAACACATCAATCGAATCCTATCGTCTACTTCCTTTTTTTTATTCATCACTATCTTGGTCGGGATCGTGATAGTAGGCAGGGTTTGGTGGTGGCCACCATCAAACATCAATCATAATAAACTAAAATAAACAATACATATAAAACTCTAACAAAAGAAATGCACTAAGCCTAGGTTATTTCAAGTCAACTACCCATGGTTCCCACAACCACAAGTTGTGGGTGCTTAGCTACTCATGGCTAAGGCAAAATCAACAATAATGCAAATAAATGATATAGTTGAGAGTTTTCCCAAAGTAATGAAGAATAAGAGCACCACAAGTTACAAACCACAAGCTTTGATGAATAAAGAATAAATATAATATGAGTCTTGCAATCCCCAAAAGTGAGTTTTCCAGCTAAATTTGAGACCTACAGTAAACCTTAAAGATATTCTTGAAAGAATATCCAAAGTGTTCACTCTAAGATTCAAGTCTGGGATCTCTTCATTAAAGCCATAACATAAAGTATTTATAGCATTTACATTTTAACACTAAAATTAAGCAAAAAAGACAATTGGCAGCAGGTACATGCCACAGGTATGACTCGTAGGTCACCCTACGAGTCATAATCAGGGTTTCATATTAGACACTTCGCATTCGAGACCTTACTATTATGACCCACTGGTACGAGTCATTGCTATGGCTACAACTCGTATGTTCCTCTCATAGTCCAGGCCTTCAGCTTTTGGTCCAAACTTTTAGTTCCCTATTTCTTATGACAAACCCTCCTAAATGAGTCATAGTAAGACCTATTACTCGATTGGCCTCGTAATGCTGACCTTTACTTAGCAAATTTCTAATTTTGCTCATTGTTTTATGCTAAGAGATCACTTTATAACTCGTAGCTTGGGCTGTGACTCATAGACAGTAGGCTCGTATATCTTGCACTCTAGTAAAATCTGCAATTTTATCCCAAAATCATGCCAACCTATCTTTTTCTGCAAAATCAACATAAAAACCAATAAAAACCATAAAAAGTCGCATTAAGAACTCACAAAATCCATTATTTTAGGCACCAAATGTGATGTATTTTGACATAACATGAAGGTCCTCATTATATATCATCATGAAACCTATTTATGACTCATAGAATGCTCTATGACTCATAGACTGTCTCATACAACAACAAAAACTTGCTACTTATATAATTTTTCCCCAAGTCATGGCCAATCTCCAATCTTGCAAATCTAAACATAATAACACATAAAACCTATAAATATAGCATTGAGAAAACATAATATCCTAAGTGTTAAGCATCAAAAGAGTTATATTTTAGAAGCACATCAGTGTACATTTACAAAATAGGGTGGAATCGTCTCTATTAGTATAGGTTAAAGCAAAGCAATACATGGATCCTACCTTGGTTGAATAAAGCAAAATGGCTTTTTAAACTATCTGCGCTTCTTTCAATTGTGAAGTAGCAGTTAGTGAATGCAACTTTCG